>OAMR01001207.1:22406-34379 GCA_900205405.1 Echinochloa crus-galli
CTTCCTAATATCTCTAGTTAAACTAGTCCTATCTCCTGCTGTACATGAGGGAGGGCTGATCGACGGCCATGCTGGCCTATGAGCAACTTGATCCATGCCCATAAGACCATTCTTAACAATATGCAGATCTGAACTTGAAAAATTAAGGTTGGCCAGGATAAAGCTTTTCATGATTATTTTATGCGGTGCAACATTTTTTTCTTCATAAAATCATTCAAGTAAAAGAACATGGTGAACTAACAAGCACACTTCAAAAGGATATATTAGAATCGACAAGGAAGTAATGAAGGTACCTCGCATAATTTAATTTTAAATTTATTTTGCCTTAAAGATCGGGCCAGTTCCATTTCCTGAAAATTATGGAATGCAGAAGGTAAATGGCAGTTCAAGAATCTTAAGAAGGTATGATCAGCTGTACAAAACAAGAGCCCATCCACAGCGCAATAGCAAGATATAAAGGAAAGCTAAATAACCTCCAAATGTGAAGGGGAGAGGACGCCTTCCAGCTTCTGAAGATCCCTTGAATGCATCACCTCGTGATCTTCCCGAAATGTATGGAAAAATGTCCGAGCTGCAGGATACAATATCAAAGAAAGAAATTCTCTGAATAAACTAAGGTAAATAACAAAACAGGGAAAGTATATCAAATTATATCTAACATTCATTGCAAATACCTTCCTGCATATGTCCCTCTGCCACTAGGTCCATAAAGCAATGGATAAAAACTGGGTAAAGAACACGAAGTAATTCATGCTGCAAAAAAAACACTAAGAAACATGATTTATATTGCCAGATTTGAAAACTGAACGGTGCACCACCAGAAGAAAAAATCATACAAGATAGTAAATATTTGTCTACCACAAGCATTAAGAATAGAACAGTGCATCACAAACAAAAGAAATCATGCTGAGATAGTAAATAGTTTATCTATCACAAGCAAACATCCTTTTGACAAACTAAAATTGTCAAGTGCATAACCATGCTTATACAAAGAGATTTGTTATTTGTTAAGTCAGCAGTATAAATTCGTGGAATAGGACACAGAGTATTCAACAATTTGGTACCTGAAGCTAACAGAAACAAATGAACAGTTTGGATACAGTATGCCTTAATGTTGTGAAAGAAAAAACAATAACAATGTAGTACAATTTATCTACAAGCAATGCACCTTGTATTGATCAAGAGAACTATATGCCCATGTTCTTAGTCTACTATATCCATCATGGTATCTTCCCGGATCATTGTCAGATCTGTAATTGAAGAATACAAACAAATAAAAGATAGTATACGGTAATATCATAAGAGAAAATATGACCCAAATCTGCATATACTAATGGAGTAGAAAAATATGTGTACGCAGACAACAACAAAACAATCTGAACTTTGATTATCATAATATGGATCAAGCACCATTGAACCAACAAAGCAGACTGCTCTGTTTCACCAATTATCACATGCTGGCAGGTCACAAAACACAATTCTCCCAATAGATACAGGCAGTAGCCTTTATCAATTGGATGCCAAAGAAATTTGAGGCGGAGATTTGAAAATTGAATTTGCTGTTACTTATCCATTCCCTTCCCTCCAAAAAATGATAATCCTAACACCTAATCAACACATAGCCCATATCTCCATCTCCAAAGACCAAACATTATATATGCAAGTGAAAAAAAAAACTAAAAACCTGCATGCCATCATATGTAGAGATAGAGCCAAACATTAACACACACACACCCTTCCTTCTCTTAGATAAAAAAAAATAACATGGGTATCCACCTAGTCCATAACTTAATCACTTTTCACCAACAAAACATTACAATTTTCAATTAGAAATAGATTTTCAATCAGGGTTGTTACCATGATTTGCTTGAACAATGGAATTCACTGCATGTGGCAACTGCTTAAAACTTTGGGCTTCATGGATATCTGAACTACCAAAGTCTGCACCCTTAACATCGCAACATGAGTGTCAATTCTTCCTACTCGACTTTCTAAGCTAATTTCAACTCGGAGACCACAAACTATGGAACTGCTCGCATCCAAGTAAGCAAATTAGTCAAATTAACAGTCGAGCTGGAGAACCGAGGTTATAAACTCTGAGCACAAAAAAAAATGCACAAATTACACCAAATCCACTAGGTTTCCTCGTGCCGAAAGGTACTGCCACTGCGGCACTGCCCGAGACGACAAGGTCGAGCTAGCTTGGGAATCGAGCGAACCTACCTGGCAAGCGTGACGTCGGAGACGGCGGAGGTGGAGAGGCGGTTGCGCTCCTCCTGCAGCGCAAGCTCGGTGAGGCGGAACCCCTTGCGCTGCAGGTACTGCTGCACCTTCTTCTCCATCTCCTCGTCCTCCATTGGCGCCGCCAGCGTGGAGGGGGCGAGCTGAGCCGGTAGGGTTTAGGGGGGCGGATCTATCAAGCGCGTCCAGGTCGCGCGCGTGTGAGGGCTGATACCGGCTGGCCGGCGAGGCGCGGGAGTGAGGCCACCACGGCGGCGAGGGTGAGCTGCGAGCGTGGCGCCTGAGGTCGCCGGCAAGGCAACGAGCAGCGAAGGTCGACGGCGCGACGAGCGGACGCGGCGGCGAGCGATTTCCTGTTGGAATGGGCCAATGGGGCGGTCGATGCGTCGCGTTAATGTTGGGCTAAACTAGGCCGTGCCCGCTAGAAGGAGTTGTGGGCCGTTTGAGATGGGCTTAGTAATGCGGAATTGGTTTTGTGGCCTTCTTAGCGCAGAAATGAGAATATGACCTTCTGAGACACTGCACTATTTGAATTACTGGCTCTGATCCTGACTGTTCATTCCAACGACGAGCAGTTCAGATCTTCCTTTACAGTTCACGCAAAGCAAATTACTAGCGCCGGTCAATGGTTTTGGTAGTATATTTTGGTAGCAAACTACCACGAGATATGAACAATTAATTCCTCAGCGTCTACATTGCTATGTTCGGGAATGCCAATTGTGCGAGGATTTCAATTGTGCCACCTCTCAGTCACCCTCTCATTTAAAAAAAATGATTGAAACGATCAGTCACCATCTCACAGCACGAGCTCCAACCTCGGCGGACGACCGCCGCCGCTGCCGGCCTGACATTCTGAGTCGTGTCCTCGACATATTCTGGTACGGAGTACCAAACAGATAGGACAAGGGTGAGGCGGCCACCTCGACCTCGTTAGTCGTAAGCACTGACTCGATCGAGAAAATGACTTCGGTCTGTCTGATCCTGCACTTCGCCTCTGCTCCGTACTATTACTATGTAAGGGCCCTGTTTAGTTCCCTTGAAATTGCAAATTTCTCTCTCCAAACTTCACTATTCACCTATCACATCAAATCTCTTTCCTCATGCATGGAGTACTAAACGTGGGTAAATAAAAAAACTAGTTATATAGTTTTGATGTACACGACGAGATGAATCTTTTAAGCCCGGTTAAGTCATGGTAGGACAATGTTTACCACAAACAAACAAAAAGTGCTGCAGTGTCCGATGTGACTTTTTCACTTCACTCTTCACCATTTCCCAGTAACTAAACACCCCCTGGCCTGTTCCGTGCTTGGATAGTTGGACGAATTGACGAGAGGAGTACAGCTACAGCAGCGCTCGTTCGGATCGCCCTTGTGTTGCGTTCCAATGTCCCATATTCCCATGCCACCTGCCCACCGCTACCCACGAGTCCACGACGCAGGGCACCGACCAGGTCCACGCCGACGACGAGGGGCAGGCAGGCCAGTTCGTGGCCCCGCCTCGCGAACGGGACGGAGCAGACATGGCAAGGGAAACGCGAGTCCCACGGGCGTTGCTATGAATCGGAAGGGGATAGCAGCCCACGGCAGCATATTTTCGTCCCAAAGAAAACAGCTTGCCATTTCCTGATAAAGCTGAAAGTGCACATACCTGCGACAAATTCCCCATGTTTCGAATATGTAGAGGCAGATAGGTGGAAGTTGATTTCAGTCTCAGGGAGAGCGCTGAGCAACAGGGAATTCAAATATTCTCGTATGTCTTTTTTTTCAGCAAGTGTATTTCCCATTCCAATTAGCATCACTCAGTAACCACAAAGATTGAATCTAGCCAAAACCCAGCCACAAAAATCATTATTGGTGCACAGCTGTAAGCTGCGACAAAACGGTTTGCGCGGACACGGACAGGCATCAGGCGGCTCTCCTCCAGCCGTCGCCACCGCTGCGCCCGAACTGCCCCGCCTGCAGCACCCAGTCCTCGATCATCTCCTGCGCGGCGCGGCCGTTATCCGCCGGCACGAGGTGCCCTGCCCCGTACACCACCACGTTCGAGAGCGCGCCCGACCGCTGCACGTATCCCGCGAGCTCCCCGCCGCCCCGCGTCCGCCACACGGCGCGCTCGGCGGCGAGGAAGGCGGGCAGCCCGTCCCAGCCCACCTCGGCGAGCCACGCCTCCGTGGACACGACGCCGTCCCTGAGGTCGCGGACGCCCTGGTACAGCAGCACCCGCGTGCGCCGCAGCAGCGACTCCACCCGCGGCAGCACGCTCCTCATCACGTCCGCGTGCATCGCCACGCCCACCGCGCCGCTGCACTCCTCCCACGCCACGTCCCCGCGCGCCCCCAGCGCCGCCTTGGCCTCCGCCCGGTTCAGGAACTTGCCGACGGGGCCCGTCTGGTACGGCAGCTGCTTCGCCGCGTCGTAGAGCGTGGCCAGGCCGGTCGTGTTCTGCAGCCACGACAGCACCCGACCCCGCGCGTCCGACGCCTCGTGCCACCGCTCCGCGCGTGTCAGGGACACCGCCTCCGCCTGCAGCGCCTCCAGCTCCCGCTTCTGCCGCGCGTTGATGAGCCCCGAGAAGTAGGCCGAGTCCGCGTGCGTGGCGACCTGCGCGACGGGGTGCGTGAGCCCGTTGCCGATGGCCACGCCGCGGAGGTTGACGCGCAGCGCCTCCGGCAGGGTCGGGTTCGCCTCCAGGATGTGCGCCAAATACAAGACATGTCACATTTGCAAGACAAAGGTAGATGTGAATCACAAGTGCAAGAGCAAGAAGACCGTATCCTTTGATTCATCTTACATTCTTAAGAAAGATTCAAAGGGTGTTGTATGTGCCAAGTTTATTGGTCGCTCTATGGATAGCACTAGGCTAAAATCCATTTGGGTGCCTAAAGCTATGATCACTAACATTGAAGGACCCAAGAGTTGGGTACCTAATTTGCAGGTCTATCTCTAAAAAATAGAGGCTCAAATTAAACACTCAACTTCAGTGGGCATATGAACTCGGGCCTCTATTTCTCCTGAGCCCACCTGTCAGCCAAATGGATGGAAAATATCTAATAGGATCCATGGTTGGGGGGGAATTGGAGGGCCTCTAGAAATGAAGGCTTGGTGGGGAGATTTAGAGGACTATGCAAAATGCAGGTCCATTTGAAGGCCCTGCTAGAGTTGTATTTTTCCTTCAAGCCTCTAAATTTTAAAGTAGAGGCCCGTATAGAGGCCCCTACTGGAGTTGCTCTTATAAGACCCCCTCTACTATGTATGTGGCCGACCTCACGCAAGCTTAAGACCTCCTTATTTCTCACACTCCGGATGCCCTTATTGAACCTCTGGACCACAGGGACGCTCGAATGGCAACAAGGGGAGTAGACAAACCACGGCTGGAGCGATTCTGTGCTACGGAGTATTTTGTTTCACTATGCCTTGGAACAAAATCATGAAATTCAAAGGCCGGTCATGCAGGAGAATAGAAATTTCCTCGAGTATGCAGTTGCAACCTGATTACCTGTAGACTGCTCATGTTCTCTATCTGGGAGAAACGCGCTAAGCAATGGGACAAACGTCTAGAATGAAGTTATGTTTGATCTCGTCTCGTTCTCATGCAATGACACCAACAGCTTATGTGACATGGTAAGCCGAACAAACTAATTTCAGTGCGACGAAAATTCCACCTATTCAATTGGAGGGCCTCTAGAAATGGAGGCTTGGTGGGGAGATTTAGAGGACTATGCAAAATGCAGGTCCATTTGAAGGCCCTGCTAGAGTTGTATTTTTCCTCAAATCCATGAATGATTTATGCCATACAAGTGTATCCAACAGGGGATAACCGTTACAATTCGGTTCGCATATAAGAAGTCACCACACCAGATGCAGCAACAGGATGACACTGACTAGCACAACCTAACAGTGATACAGTAAGCATGCAGGATGAAAGCTAAACTCGAACGAAGTTGCAGCATACAACCAAAGGGAGCTATATTATTTCATTGCCTGCCTCGGGATTTCGCCCTGCTGGCCTCCTCCGGGGTCGACGGGAACAGTTCCACATACCTTGTCCCGATGGTCATCTTATCCTTGCACATAGCCGTCTTCGCGACTTCAGCTGTGGGGAACTCAACAAAGGCTTCACCGGTAGCCTTCCCATCAGAGCGGTACCCAATATGCACATTCTCCTCTGTAAGCTCGTACTCCAAGAAGAACTTGATGATGTCCTCGGTGGTGGCGGAGTAGGGGAGCCCGCGGAGCTTCAGCACTTCAGTGTACTCCATGCTGCCCTTGTCTTCAGCCGGCTTCTTCGGCCTTGGAGGTGGCGGGGAGCGGCGGTACTCTGGCTCAAAGTACCCACCTTGGTTCACCTCATTGGCTATTGCGCAGTAGTACTCCTGCTTCTTGCATCGAAACACCTCAACATACCTCCGGCCTATGTTCTGCCTGTTGCGACCAAGAGCAAATTCTGCTTGCATAGCTGTCGGGAATACTACAAAAGCCTCACCAGTAAAGCGGCCATTCTTGTTAACAAGGAGGCAATCCACTACGAATGCGGCCACTGCAGCCATGTCTTCCACAGAACCCAATCTATTCAGCTTGGTCCTGTCAATAAGCTCTTTCCTCTGCAGAATGATTCGGATTAGGTGCATCCATTTGCATGGAAGGAACAACTGGATCAACTCTTGCAATGAATAGTGGTGAATAATTTTTTGTGTCAATATAATTATGAAATAGACAGGAACCTCAGCAAGTATCTTCAGGTTTTGTGCTTAGGTATGATATAATGGAATAATACCCCCTTAGAATGTTAATATTAAAGATCACATCCAAAGGTTAGCTATCAGATAATACATAACAACTGAAATTGGAGAAGGAATATGCATTTTTTAAAGATCAGATCAGGGTAGCCCTCAAGCAGCAAATTACAGCGGTCAAAAGTTGGCTTAGTGCATTTTCAATCGATTTTGCACATATTTTTCAATCCCTCTAAATAAACTGCCATCCACACAGGTATTGATAAATTCTATCTATTTCTTCAAGTGCACTGGCATGTGCAAGTAAAACTTGAGACCATACTGGTTCATCACAAATTAGAAAGCTATGTATAGAAGTGATAAGCGTTAAGATCCGTTTATGCCATAGAACATGAAGACTTCTAGGATAATGAGGAAATGCCATATCAGTGTCAAATAATTCTTTTTAATCAACCAATCGTCAAAATATTCGAACACAAAATATGCAAACAAAAACATAGAAATCACTTACAAGGGTCTCATTAGTTGTGAGGAAACTAGCAAACCGTGTAGGAACAAAACCAGGGGCGATACAGTTAACACGAGTATTGGGTCCCATCTCACCAGCAAGAGCCTACAAATATATTAATAGCTTAGAAATAAATTATCCAAAGCAATTAGTAGTTATATTTAAAAATTGTGTACAATAAATAGTTTTTTACTTCTCATCCAGCTTGTGTACTTCTCTCTAAAGGAAGGTTTAGCATCAAACTAAACTTCATTCCTTAGGATGTCTAACATGCAGACCCTAACAGTACAAAACACCAAGCAGACACTTCTATGTGCAAACTTCATAAAACTAGAGAGAGAGAGAGGTGCTTACTAAGTTACATGGCACTGAAAGGATCACTTAGACTACCAGACTTATCTTTAGTTATGTGGGGGCATATCAAGAAGAAATGGCAATACGATGGAAATCTGGAAGTTTTCATGACCAGCCCCATCTGATTCTGTACCAAAGGTAGATCAGATGAAAGCCCTCTTGCCTCATGTACTTTGTTACCCAACCAGGTAGTGTACAATGAAATTTTCAGACTTTTAACATATATGTCATAGCTGCCTCGTACCCTTCCTAGTTACGTTGATATTAAAGGGCCATGCAAGAGCATTTAAACAAACCTCCCGAAGGGAAGATAACTTGCTTGTGTATACCTAATTAATCCAGCACTATTCAGTTAACAGCTTAAGTCAAATGTGTTATTTTACATTATAAGTTTATAAAATATTGTGATTAATTAAGGTCCATTAAGATTTATGAGAGCTTTCTATACATGTCAACAAAAATAAGATGATTTTGACATTGATCAAATACAGCAAACAAAGTGAAAAATGACAAAAAGATCAACATATACCTTTGTGAGACCGAAGAGAGCAGTCTTTGTAACACCATACATTGACAATCCTTGTTCTGGATTGTAACCAGCAATTGAAGAAATAATAATCACAGATGATCCCTTGCGTAAGTGGGGAGCAGCATCCTGTAAAGAAATTGATACAGGAAGCAAATAATGTCAAACATTATTTGTAGAGAGTGTAAAGGAGGAAGAATTTTCCCACCTGAAGAAGAAGAATAGAAGCTTTGACATTAATATCCCACAGTTTATCGAGAACAGCCTCTTTCATTTCAAGTATGCCATCATCAGTAAAGCGTCCATTCTTGTTAACCAGGAGGCAACCCCTGTCATGCCCCAGGACTGACTGGGCCTAATAAGCGGCACGTTCAGTACTGCCGGTGCTGTATCACCAGCCCAGCAGCCCTGTCCATATCATCATCATGAGTCTATTCTGAAGAAGGATCAGTCTAGCTGGTTAGTTCCTCTATACACAGCAGCGTGCAACATGCTGAATGAAACAAGTGGTTTGAGATATGTACATGTATGTTTTTTTGGAGATTATGTAAAAGTACACTTTAGAAGCACTAGAGACTATATATGACTCCTGCGTGTGGAAGTATTAATGATTCGGTGTTATCGACATGAATGTAACAAGATGAGAATATAAAAGAGACATTGCACATTTTTTTAACTTGAAACTTTAACAGGATAAAATATGCTACACTATTGTTCATTGCCTTGGAAAGCTATTGCCTCATCAACTAATAGAAACGTGTTGGACTCATCAGTGAAACTCCAATAGATACTGGTATTACAGAGCTACTCTTTAGGTCTTCATAAAGACAAATAGACAATGCTAACTCTAGTGGCGCTTTTTGCCAGATTTCACCGTCACCTCATTCAGCTGCATCTGTCAGTGGATTAAGCAAGCAGCTAGAAAAAACAGGCAGTAAACCAATCCCCAACAAGGTTCAGCGCAACACTGACCCCAGGGAGGCCTGACAGGATCACTCAGCAATGAGAGAAATCCGACTATGCAATGCAACCAATCTGAAATCCCCTCCCCCAATTCTGACCTTGACGGCCGTGTCGATGAGGCTCTTGCGCTGCTGGGCGTCCGAGACATGGCAGACGGCCCCGACCGCGGTGATCCCTTTCGCCTTGAGCCCCGCCACCGCCTCGTCCACGTTCTTCTGCAACACCACCCAATCAACCCACGGAAACACCCCAATCAGAAGCACGGTCGAGGGAAAACCAGGGAGGGCACATCAAGGAAGCAAAGCGGGGCAAACGAAACGAGGAGGGGCCTCTGCTCCGCTCGGCTGGACTGGACCTGCTTACGGGAGGAGATGACGACGGCGGCGCCCTCAAGGCCGAGTCGCTCGGCGATGGCGAGGCCGATCCCCTGCGTGGACGCCGTCACGACGGCCACCTTCCCTTCCAGGCGCCGGCACTTGACATCCATCGCCGCCGGCCGAGCTTCGAGGTCGATCCTTTCTCCCCCTTGCTGCTGCTTGTACGGTAGTTGCCGGCACAGGAGTGGAAATTTGTTTCGAATTCCAAAGGAAGGGGAAGGAGACCCGTCGATGGAAGCGAGGCAGCGAAGACCGGGGCACCAGGCATATCCGATCCGGCTACGTCTGTCCCGCCAGCGGAGGATGGGCCCAGCTGATGACTCGCCGTATCAAGACGTATCTCATAATCTCATCTCATACCTCCTGTCTCAAATTCAAATTTAGGGATTAACCAAATTAATCGGCTTGAACTGATCTCTCCGTCATATACTTGGCTGCGCGACGGTTGCATTCCAGATAGTTTTGCGTGTTGCGTTTTTGTTTGCAATCGTCTTATTAGTACGAATTAGAGGGTGTTTGGATCAGGGTGACTAAAATTAGCCTGACTAACTTTCAAACAGGTGAGGCTAAAGAGGGCCTAAAATTAGTCTTGAGGCTAAAAATTGCTAGTAGGGGTGGAGGAGCTAAAAGAGACTAAAATCCCCTCTTCCTCTCTCCTCATTAATACTTTTGCTCTATCTCTCCTCAATTGAATACCACTTTAGCTCTTGCTTCCAAACAGGAGGGTGACTAAATTTTCTTAGCTTGACTAATTTTAGTCATGAAATATAAAAGAGACATTGCACATTTTTTTAACTTGAAACTTTAACAGGATAAAATATGCACACTATTGTTCATTGCCTTGGAAAGCTATTGCCTCATCAACTAATAGAAACGTGTTGGACTCATCAGTGAAACTCCAATAGATACTGGTATTACAGAGCTACTCTTTAGGTCTTCATAAAGACAAATAGACAATGCTAACTCTAGTGGCGCTTTTTTGCCAGATTTCACCGTCACTCATTCAGCTGCATCTGTCAGTGGATTAAGCAAGCAGCTAGAAAAAACGGCAGTAAACCAATCCCCAACAAGGTTCAGCGCAACACTGACCCCAGGGAGGCCTGACAGGATCACTCAGCAATGAGAGAAATCCGACTATGCAATGCAACCAATCTGAAATCCCCTCCCCCAATTCTGACCTTGACGGCCGTGTCGATGAGGCTCTTGCGCTGCTGGGCGTCCGAGACATGGCAGACGGCCCCGACCGCGGTGATCCCTTTCGCCTTGAGCCCCGCCACCGCCTCGTCCACGTTCTTCTGCAACACCACCCAATCAACCCACGGAAACACCCCAATCAGAAGCACGGTCGAGGGAAAACCAGGGAGGGCACATCAAGGAAGCAAAGCGGGGCAAACGAAACGAGGAGGGGCCTCTGCTCCGCTCGGCTGGACTGGACCTGCTTACGGGAGGAGATGACGACGGCGGCGCCCTCAAGGCCGAGTCGCTCGGCGATGGCGAGGCCGATCCCCTGCGTGGACGCCGTCACGACGGCCACCTTCCCTTCCAGGCGCCGGCACTTGACATCCATCGCCGCCGGCCGAGCTTCGAGGTCGATCCTTTCTCCCCCTTGCTGCTGCTTGTACGGTAGTTGCCGGCACAGGAGTGGAAATTTGTTTCGAATTCCAAAGGAAGGGGAAGGAGACCCGTCGATGGAAGCGAGGCAGCGAAGACCGGGGCACCAGGCATATCCGATCCGGCTACGTCTGTCCCGCCAGCGGAGGATGGGCCCAGCTGATGACTCGCCGTATCAAGACGTATCTCATAATCTCATCTCATACCTCCTGTCTCAAATTCAAATTTAGGGATTAACCAAATTAATCGGCTTGAACTGATCTCTCCGTCATATACTTGGCTGCGCGACGGTTGCATTCCAGATAGTTTTGCGTGTTGCGTTTTTGTTTGCAATCGTCTTATTAGTACGAATTAGAGGGTGTTTGGATCAGGGTGACTAAAATTAGCCTGACTAACTTTCAAACAGGTGAGGCTAAAGAGGGCCTAAAATTAGTCTTGAGGCTAAAAATTGCTAGTAGGGGTGGAGGAGCTAAAAGAGACTAAAATCCCCTCTTCCTCTCTCCTCATTAATACTTTTGCTCTATCTCTCCTCAATTGAATACCACTTTAGCTCTTGCTTCCAAACAGGAGGGTGACTAAATTTTCTTAGCTTAACTAATTTTAGTCATGAGACTAAAGGTGATCCAAACTGCTATGTTTTCCTACCACAGTTACTTGA
>OAMR01001207.1:45059-87338 GCA_900205405.1 Echinochloa crus-galli
TCTTCTTGATGGCCACGATCTGTCCAGGAAAAATGCAATATGCAATTAAATTACGATGCAAAATACATCATGCAATTAAATGGTCACTGCGAGTTGCTATGTAAAAGGAGATGAAGGGGAATGTGATCAGTCTAAACACAAGTGGACAGGGAACAGTCGGCAAGCAATTATATAGAGAGAGGTAATGGTTTTTGTACCAGTATGAATGTATTTGAGGGCCCGGAGTAATTGATAGAGAAAGAACTGGTAATGCTCCTTCGTCAAGTCATCGTTGGCCTTTATAACTTGGTGGAGATCGGATTCCATAAGCTCGAAAACAACATAAATATCTTTGAAGTCCTTTCTTGAGGGAGGTAACATAATGTGCTTGATCTCAACAATATCAGGGTGCCTTAGAAGTCTGAGAAGTTTGATCTCACGAAGGATCCTTGCAGCATCAGAGACGTGTTCAAAGATATTGTGAATCTTCTTGATGGCCACTCTCTGTCGAGTCTGCAAATCAATGGCCGAGCACACAACCCCATAGCTTCCCTTACCAATGACTTCTTGGATCTTGTACCGGTTTGCGTCTCCATACTCTGTGAAGAACTCGACCTCTGCAGAACTCTGCAACATGAATTGCACACGGTCAATCAACCAACTGTTTGAACAAATCTCCATTACAGAGAACTCCAATGGCCAATTAGGGGAGCTGAAACGGTGCAATAAATGGTGGGGGTTGCAAAGCCAACTCAGACAGGCAGAGATCCAGAGATACGGAACGGACACAAAGCATCAGAAACACGTCACTAAGCAGTTACCGTGAGAATGAAATGAACAGTTTTACCAATGAAATCGTTTCTTCGTGGGCATGTCCGAACTCCAAAGAACACCACAGGCAAAGGGAACTACTTTGCGCGCCGACAGGAGAAGGCAACAGCACGCGGCTTTAATTGGGGACAGATGGCATCTCGAAGCGGCACGAGAATGGTCAACTTTTGCATGTGAAATCAGAGCTGTCTGCAACTCACCGTTCAACTCACGCGGCATTTGACCCTCTTGCGTCACAGAAATACCCAGATCAAATTCAGACCCCACGAATGTTACGAACATGAAAGGGTCCCGTCAAAACTTACAAAACAAACAGAAAAATTCAAAAAAAATTACAAAATAAAAACGGTGTTCCGAACATTAGCAATCGATGGCTCTCTCTAAAAGCAGCCTAGAACTGGAATCGACATCAGGCATCAACGCTAGTGCACGGCAACACAACATAACCCCGTAAATTTACGAACAAGACATCAAAGGGGCAGGAATCTGTGGAACCCCGCACCCACCTTCTTCCGCTGCTCCTGCTGCATCCCCGCTCGCCGGATCTCCCACCGAACCGCCTCCAAACGCCGCGCCCCTCCCTTCCGCAGCACTCAACACCCGCCCTCGCAACCACCGTACCCTGCGCGGCGGCTCACCGCATTCGCTGCTTCCGTTCCCACGAAAGCCGCGCCCCAGCCGAGGGGATCAGGGCCGCCGCGCCGCCGAGTCTGGCGGGGAGCGACCGCGACGGCACCCGAGGGCGGGGGTTAGGGCCGCGGCCGCTGCCTCCTCCTCCCCCGATCTCGCGTGCAGCGCTCCCGAGAAGAGAAGACTGCAGAACTCTGCAACATGAATTGCACACGGTCAATCAACCAACTGTTTGAACAAATCTCCATTACAGAGAACTCCAATGGCCAATTAGGGGAGCTGAAACGGTGCAATAAATGGTGGGGGTTGCAAAGCCAACTCAGACAGGCAGAGATCCAGAGATACGGAACGGACACAAAGCATCAGAAACACGTCACTAAGCAGTTACCGTGAGAATGAAATGAACAGTTTTACCAATGAAATCGTTTCTTCGTGGGCATGTCCGAACTCCAAAGAACACCACAGGCAAAGGGAACTACTTTGCGCGCCGACAGGAGAAGGCAACAGCACGCGGCTTTGTTTTAATTGGGGACAGATGGCATCTCTAAGCGGCACGAAAGAACCTACATATCAATATGTGCACCCCAAGTCTAGAACATTGGCACCCTGAATATTCCCAGAAACGTCTCTGGGTCTTATTCTGCGTTAAAATCCATGTATATAAAATTTCTAAATTATTAAGGAGAACCATGATTGTATCCCTCAACTCCTAGCCTTGGTCACTTCACTCTTAGGTTTCAACATCCTACAATTATCTCCTACCCAATCCAGAGGATGAAATCAAGACTGTGATGCCCATATTACCTGGGAAGGGATGCATGTTTTCTATCCATTGGAACTGATGGGCCATTACCACCGCTTTCTTCAAGATGAGAAAACTGCTTCTTAAATTGATCAACAGCACTGTGTAAACATAGAAGCGAGTATTTACATCAAAGAGTTGAAACGGAGGAGTACGTGAGTAAATACATGCATGCACAAAGCACCATACATGTGCAAACACAGAAAAGCTAAAACCTTGGGTAGAGAAAGGTTGTCCTCTCTGTGCCACTTATGTAGCTATTCAGCAATTGAGGGTGATATTCCAGTATCTCGCGGAATATCAACTCCCTTATCTCTTCCTTTGACATTCTCTTGTGCTCAAAGTCAAATTCCACTTTTTTGATTGGCTGACAGGATGGTTCTCTTTCAGCCCTGGCAAGACCTTTGAAGTACGGATCACGCAATGCCTGACACAATACAGTATTGAAACAAATGTCACAAACACTTTACCAAGTAAGGTATCAAGCAACATTACAGGCCTAGTTCCCTGGATGAAAATGAAATGGGGCAGCAAAAAAAAACAGAGATAGCACTGAAGGATTACTTCTTCTGCAGTTGGACGGTCCTTTGGATCAAATGCTAATAGCTTTTCCAATAGTTTAAGTGCCAAAGGATCTGCATTGGGAAACTTCTGAGTAAATGGAACTGGATCTTTCTTCCTCATGCTGCTCAAGTACCTTCTTGCTTTCTCATTCCGAACCTGAAAATGAATTAAAAAGGCAACAAGTTCAGCTTTGGAGTCACCGATGAAATTAAGGCAGAAGCTAAAAGATGAGTATCCCCGGTTATAGCACTATACCCGAGAAATTGTATCCATTGAAGGTGTGCCAAGAAGATCAGTCATCAAGTCTAACTGATGGACAACATTTTTACCAGGAAATAAAGGCTTCCCAGTCAACACCTCAGCGAAGATGCATCCAATGCTCCAAATATCAATAGCTGGTGTATACTGCATTTTTTGGGGGGAGGCAACAATATAAAGCACATTCAGATTATAAACATCCTGGCAATGATTTATGTAACAGTAAAATGCTTTTACCATTCTTGATAGCAAGAAAAGCTCATTTTATTATTGTTATCAGCTATTCAACATTGGTTCCTATTTGTAGTGCACAATACAGAATAAAAAGATAAATAAAGATCAGACTCATCATGCATGAAAATGAACCACATAACGAAATGACATACAGAACAAGAAAAATGCGCATTTATATCTCTACCTAAAAAGAGCAGAATTTGGCAAGGCTATGGTGAAATGTAATAGTGTGCAATGATACAACTCTTTGTCAAGGAAAACAAAAAAAAGAATAATATGCTCAAACAATCATAATTGCTAATTCATATTATGGGACGATCAAACATTGCTTCTCACAACCCAAATTGAACTCTTCTGCCAATATAGTGAGCACTGGTATTAATGGTATGGTATAACTATAGGGCTCACCTTGGAGAAGAAGGATCCACAGAGCTCTGGAGCTCTGTACCATCTGGTCGCGACATAATCCTGCACGGCATATGTATCAATATGATAATTCAATCCAATAAAAACAGAAATAGTTTTGTTTCTGACATACCGTCCAGAATACTGTTGTTGGGGTATCGTTGAATGCAACCCGGGCTAGTCCAAAGTCACATATTTTCAGTTTGCAGTTAGAGTTTGCTAAAATATTCTTGGGCTTCAGGTCCCGGTGATAAACACTAGCTGCAATTATAGAAGCTCGTTATCAGCACAAATGATGGGTATGAATGTAAAAAATACAATATGCAATTAAATTACGATGCAAAATTACAATATGCAATTAAATGGTCACTGCAAGTTGCTATCTAAAAGGAGATGAAGAGGAATGTGATCAGTCTAAACATAAGTGGACAGGGAACAGCCGGCAAGCAATTATATATAGAGGCAATGGTTTTTGTACCAGTATGAATGTATTTGAGGGCCCGGAGTAATTGATAGAGAAAGAACTGATAATGCTCCTTCGTCAAGTCATCGTTAGCCTTTATAACTTGGTGGAGATCGGATTCCATAAGCTCGAAAACAACATAAATATCTTTGAAGTCCTTTCTTGAGGGAGGTAACATAATGTGCTTGATCTCAACAATATCAGGGTGCCTTAGAAGTCTGAGAAGTTTGATCTCACGAAGGATCCTTGCAGCATCAGAGACGTGTTCAAAGATATTGTGAATCTTCTTGATGGCCACTCTCTGTCGAGTCTGCAAATCAATGGCCGAGCACACAACCCCATAGCTTCCCTTACCAATGACTTCTTGGATCTTGTACCGGTTTGCGTCTCCATACTCTGTGAAGAACTCGACCTCTGCAGAACTCTGCAACATGAATTGCACACGGTCAATCAACCAACTGTTTGAACAAATCTCCATTACAGAGAACTCCAATGGCCAATTAGGGGAGCTGAAACGGTGCAATAAATGGTGGGGGTTGCAAAGCCAACTCAGACAGGCAGAGATCCAGAGATACGGAACGGACACAAAGCATCAGAAACACGTCACTAAGCAGTTACCGTGAGAATGAAATGAACAGTTTTACCAATGAAATCGTTTCTTCGTGGGCATGTCCGAACTCCAAAGAACACCACAGGCAAAGGGAACTACTTTGCGCGCCGACAGGAGAAGGCAACAGCACGCGGCTTTAATTGGGGACAGATGGCATCTCGAAGCGGCACGAGAATGGTCAACTTTTGCATGTGAAATCAGAGCTGTCTGCAACTCACCGTTCAACTCACGCGGCATTTGACCCTCTTGCGTCACAGAAATACCCAGATCAAATTCAGACCCCACGAATGTTATGAACATGAAAGGGTCCCGTCAAAACTTATAAAACAAACAGAAAAATTCAAAAATACAAAATAAAAACGGTGTTCCGAACATTAGCAATCGATGGCTCTCTCTAAAAGCAGCCTAGAACTGGAATCGACATCAGGCATCAACGCTAGTGCACGGCAACACAACATAACCCCGTAAATTTACGAACAAGACATCAAAGGGGCAGGAATCTGTGGAACCCCGCACCCACCTTCTTCCGCTGCTCCTGCTGCATCCCCGCTCGCCGGATCTCCCACCGAACCGCCTCCAAACGCCGCGCCCCTCCCTTCCGCAGCACTCAACACCCGCCCTCGCAACCACCGGACCCTGCGCGGCGGCTCACCGCATTCGCTGCTTCCGTTCCCACGAAAGCCGCGCCCCAGCCGAGGGGATCAGGGCCGCCGCGCCGCCGAGTCTGGCGGGGAGCGACCGCGACGGCACCCGAGGGCGGGGGTTAGGGCCGCGGCCGCTGCCTCCTCCTCCCCCGATCTCGCGTGCAGCGCTCCCGAGAAGAGAAGAAGCGAGACGAGGAAGCGGAGGGAGACGGGGGCAAAAGGCAAGAGAAAGAAAGAAAGGCAAGGAGATTTCTTTCGTGTGTTCGTGGCTTTGTTGCCGTTATATGATGGGGGCAGGCAGGCAGAGGCAGCCGCAGGGCAGGCCGCAGTGGGTGCGGGTGGGTGGCTTGCTGGCCGGCTCCCCACCGTCCGATCTGAATCTTTGCGTGATCCACCGCCCGTCCATCTACCCCTTTGAGTTCACGTTCACCAACGCCGGCCTGACTAGTGCCTTTTGAAAGCACACTGTCCAAACTCCAAAATTTTCGTTTCAGATTTAAAATCATTTAATCGTGCACCCACCTAAAACAATAATTAGCCCCTGTTGTGCTAGTGTGTCGGCGCATGTCGCTTGCGCTTGCGATCGGTCTCGCCGCGAGCGCGAGGTGTGGCTCTTTACCACGAGCACTGTGCGTTTAATTAGGTGGCGGGCACCTGTGATGGAATTGAAACGCCAACTAATACCAAGCTTGCCTTCAAATCACACTTTTGGCCTAGCGTGCTTGCTTGCTTCCTCGCAACCAGCCTCTCTAGGCAGCAGAGACTCTTTCGCCATACGCGCTGCAAGCTTGCAAGAGGAAAAATCTGCCGAAACCCAGCTGCATCCTGCCCAACCCGTGTCCATGTACGAAGAACGCAATGCAGCAGCAACACATGGGCGCCTAACTGCGAGCGCTGTGCATCACGTGCCAATGCGCCACGGACAGGCAGAGAGACGCGCTCGATCTACGCGCGCGCGGTGGCGTGGCCGTGTCCTGATCCTGATCGGTGCCCATCTCGCCATTGATTCTGGCGAGAAAAATGTATGCTAGCTTTAACTGGCCGCTAGTAATTCTGGCGTCCACCAGTCGTCTGAAAAAAGCCAGGACGAGCGGCCGTGGCCGTCACAGGATCTGTTGGATGTCGCGTCGGAATGGCCTTCACACACAAAACAATCGCTTGCCTAGTTGCCTGCAACCGACCACCAAAAAACAAACCCAGCCCAACCACGGGCGCAGGAGTCAGTGGCGCCTAATTCACGCGGAGCACCACCACCACCGAGACAGGAGAATGATAGGCAATGGCACTGGGCACCACAGAATAACAATCATCAACTGATGATGAAACGAACCACTCATGCGTATCTCGGCCTTCCAGAATGTATTGTGCGTATGCGGACTGATTTTAGATTAGTTGGTTATGCGAATTGATTTTAGATTAGTCGGTAAGGCTTCTTGTGGTGGAACCTGATGTTCGAGTTGGTGTCGTATTTTTTTGAATTTATTTCAAAATTTAATCGCCGCTATTCTTTCAGTGTCAGGCGACGTCCCATCAACACTAGACAACGAGGTGTGTGTAGTGACTTCGTGAATCTCAAGATCGGATTTGTCGAGGTAGGTTTACGTACATGTGTTCATAGAAGTGAGTGTGCGCGTCTTTACCGGTGTTTCTTAAAAAAAGAATGTATTGTGCATATAAGAAAATAATTCCTTCTATGACATTGCAATTTGCTCGGTTCCCATTTGTCGAGGTAGGTTTACGTACATGTGTTCATAGAAGTGAGTGTGCGCGTCTTTACCGGTGTTTCTTAAAAAAAAGAATGTATTGTGCATATAAGAAAATAATTCCTTCTATGACATTGCAATTTGCTCGGTTCCCATATATATATATCACGTAATTTCCATAGTTGTCCAGAACAATTTATCTGCCTTTGGATACAACAAGAATAAAACTGCTACAACAAGCTAGTACCAAAAGAAATGGAAAATGAACTATACAATATGCTACCTTTTTTGTTTGCCTTGCATATTATACATACATCAGCTGCAAAAGCAAAATACTAAGGCAAATGCTCCCACGAGGTTGGTGGGTACGCGGTAGTGTCGGTTGCACACTCGCATGTGATGGCGCTGCACCAATGATCTCCCCGGAGCCAACATGATACCACTAAGGGTGCGTTTGGTTCACGGATGAGCTCATCCTGGCTCGCACGTTGGAACCAGGCTCTCGTGAGACAGGCTGAGCTCATGCAACATCTTCATGTTTGGTTACCTGCATGCACTTGATTTGGTTGAGGTAAGATGGTGTTTGGTTGCCTGCATGAAAACGCGTCGCATGAGAAAAATAATTAATAAACAATCATCATTATGATATTTTATATGTAACTTATTCTCTTAAAGCTTATATTTCATCTTATTACTCCATAGTATCACTTAATATATGTTAATGTCAACTAATATATACTAATTATATGCTAATAACATCATTAGCTAACTAATTGTCCGCATCCAACGAGCCTGGCCCAGGAGATACGACAAAATTTCTCATATCTCCGGAGCCAGGCTGGGATGGTGCTTTTGCATCTGGCGAGCTAGGCCAGAGCGTAGATGCAGGCAACCAAACAAAAAAATTCTGCATCCCGCCAGCCTGGATCGGCCATATGCAGGCAACCAAACGCCCCCTAAGGCTCCGTTTGGAAGTAGACCCATACGACCGACGAGCCGAGGCGACGACGAGGCGTAGCGAACCAACCAACCAACCCCTTCCCGATCATCCTGTACTCCTTGCGGGTGGGTGTTTCGTCTCCCTCTCCTCTCCTCTCCTCTCCTCATCACGCCGCCGGGCCGGGCCGGACCGGACGCACGCACGCCTCCTCGCCAAAGAGAAGAGAAGAGAAAGCCTAGCACAGCACCACCAGCGAGGTCAGGTCAGGTCGCCGCCGCCCTCCCCTCCCCTCCTAGGTAAGGTAAGGTAAGGTAGCCCATACGGTCCACACCCAAACCCTAGCAACCCCTCCCTCCCATCGATCCGCCAAAAAAATCATGCCAAGAAGAGATCCCTCGACATCCTCCTCCTAGCGCCGCGCCCCAACCCAACCCAAACCCAATCCAACCCTAGCAGCTGCAGATCCATCCAACGATGACAACCACCAGCCTATCGCCGCTCGATTCCTCGCCGGCGGCCGCGGAGGTCCCCCTCGCCCCTGGCTTCCGCTTCCACCCCACCGACGAGGAGCTCGTCTCCTACTACCTCCGCCGCCGCGTCCTCGGCCGCCGCCTCCGCGTCGACGCCATCGCCGAGGTCGACCTCTACCGCCTCGAGCCCTGGGACCTCCCCTCCCTCTCCCGCATCCGCAGCCGCAACGCCCAGTGGTACTTCTTCGCGCGCCTCGACCGGAAAAAGGGGCTGGAATTTGGAATTGGAATTAGGTACCTTCAATACCTAGTGTTTGGATGTTTTTGGTATTGGAATTGGAAATCTGGTCCAATACCGAGAGGAATTGGCCCTTTGGTAGAACCCCCTCCCTCAATTCACATCGCTTCCCCTCCGTATTGCTTGGCATTGTCTCCATCTCGTGAATTCATCTACATCCAAACAATGGCTTTGGTATTGTAATATAATACCAATACTACTCTGATTTGGCAATTCAATGCCAAGCCCTTCAATATCTACATCCAAACGGAGCCTAAAAAACATGGATTTCTGCGGGGAGCTGCCCTAAATCCACATGGAGCCCCTGTGCCGCCGTACCGGATCTTTCATAGAAACAGAGTGAAGCTACCTACTCAATCCTCTGGAGATTATACTGAACAACCTTCTCAAGGGTACTTCTGAACTCGCTCCTCGGAAGGCACTGCAGGCACTGTATGGCCAGGTCGCCTTTCTCCTTCGCGAGCTCCTGAGCCCTTCTGATCCCGCCGCTCCGATGAATCAGCTCTATGGCTGTACCAAGGGAACCAGGTTCACTGAATTCAGAATCGATTATCTCCCGCAACCGTGGCTGGTCTTGCAGAGCGAAAATGACTGGGGCTGTCAGGTTCCCCTTGGTCAGGTCGCTGCCTGCTGGTTTGCCAAGCTGCTCGGCTGATTGGGTGAAATCAAGAATGTCATCCACTACCTGGAAGGAGAGCCCGAGATTCCTGCCGTATTCATACATCTGTTCACATATAGTGGTGCCGACACCGCTGAATATGGCAGCAGACCTTGTGCTTGCTGCGATCAGAGAAGCGGTTTTATAATAGCTCTTCAGCAGATAATCGTCAAGGGTGACGTCGCAGTCGAAAAGAGTAGATGCTTGTTTTATCTCGCCACTGGCAAAATCCTTGATTACCTGGTACGCATAATCTTTTTGTTATAGAGAAAGCATTTAGGATCCCGAAGAAGAGATGAAAGCTTGCTCAAGTCCTTTAGTACCTGGCTGATGAGCTTGATAACTTCAATGTTTTCTAGGTTTGCAAGAAACCAAGAAGACTGCGCAAACATAAAATCACCAGCAAGCACAGCCACCCGTGTGCCATAGAGCTGATGGATTGTTTCTTTTCCTGCAAATAATTGGATCGAGTTTTTATGAAATTGGTCAACTTATCGGTCCCCTCACCAAACCATTACATTATGATTAATAGCATTTAGTGTAAGGGAAACAACCATGAAGTTTCCCTTGTCTCGAATGCAACAAGGAAAATTAGCAAAGAGAGGTGTAAGAATGAAATAAGGATTTTCGAAGTAACTTATGTATTCAAAGTACAAGCTCCCCCTCCACCCCCACAAAAACAAAGTCCATAGAAGATAGTTGAAGTACCATGCACAGCCCAGCCCAGAAAACATTACAAAATGTTTCTAAGAGTTTTGAATTAAAACACAAAAGAACATGATGAAGTACTGTTTTTTATTGAAATATGATTTGCTCATGAGAAAAAACATCATATATACCTCTTCGCATCCCACTATCGTCTATGACATCATCATGTATTAAACTTGCAGTATGAATCATCTCTATGATCTCTGACAAGCGCTGATGTTCTGTAGTTAGCTCCCTGAATTGCAAACCAGAATATCTGAGCGCTTAATATTAAAAATCCTTACAAAATGGATAAATCTATAACGGCGAAAAGAACTTACGACAAAGCAGCTAATTCAGCAGTTGCTCTGGACACCAGAAAAACTAATGCTGGTCTTAGTCTCTTTCCACCAGCACCAAAATTTTGTTCTGCTGCAGAAACTAAAACTGGATTTTCTGCACCAACAAGCTGTTGAAGTATATCAGTTATTAGTAGGACTGTTCAATGGTGGTTTGGGCCAAACTGTTCAAACCATTCTAAGTAGGGCTAGAAGCTGCTGCTTATTTTTACTTCAATCGTCCCCTAATTCCTTCAAAAAATTAATTTGAATGGTTTTTTAACAGTTTGGTGGAAACTGAAATGTTAACCTTAGTTATCACTGAACATGAACTGCTAAAAGAAAAGATCATCAATAGCCATGTGCAGCTGTTGCATATTGCAATTACTGCAGCCACACACATATCATTTTAATGCTCTGAAAATTTCAGGCCTCCATTATGTGAAAAACAATGGCCTAATGACCTATGTACAAATGACTGCGAAGCTGTCATGAATCATGATATAGTATGGGTATATTATCCACCTTCCCCAAAACTTAAGCCTTTAGAAAAGTTGCTTTGTGCGTACACCTTTTTATGTTACGAAAGCTATAGGTCAATATTATAGGCCTTTTTATGTCACAATATTATAGGCCTTTTTATGTCACAATTTCAGAAATAAGTAACTGTTCTACGCTTTGAGGTCAATATTATAGGCCTGGTGGAGCCTAGGAATGAGGAGGACAGGAAAATTTTCAGCCCTACTTGAGATTTAAGTTGAATTGATGGAAGCACGAAACTTGATTTCAAAAAATTGTAAGTTATCGAGGAATGTCATAATTTAAGGAATAAACCAAAGATTCCATAAAAGGACAGAAAAAAGGCAGTGGAAGAAGTTATGAAGGCCACAAAAAATGACAAGTAAAAGCCAGCAAAGCCACAAAATCCGTCGGCCCATTTGTGGTGTTCTAAGCTCCAAGTCTTCAAAATAGGAGACCAATACTTGACAAAACACATGTCCCCTACTCCCCTTGAAAGAGATAGAGGCAACTGTTAATATCTTTAATCATCTCTATATCCCCTGTCATTTGCAGGCCACTTTCGAAGAACAGGAGCAGCCATGCACACTTGCTGATAGCATATGATGGTCACTTATTTTACTTTATAGAGTTTCACTGAATATTTTGCCTTGTGCATGAAACTTATTATGTTATGAGAGATCTAAATCTTAGCCTGAGACTTGGCCATCACATATTTATTTAGAATAATAAATGCAACCCCTTCAAGTCGATACATAGGCATGGTGGAGCCTAGGCATGAGGTGATGAGCAAATCTAGGGCAGTGCTGAAGTATGAGTGCACTTCTTACTTTTCAGCCAAGAGATTGTAATTGAATGGATGCATAAAACTTACTTAAAAAATTATAAGTTCTGGGTGCATGACAAAATTCAGGAAATGAAGTGAAGTTTGCAGGAAACGACAAAAACTCAGAAAGTTCGGTGAAAGGGATGGAGGCAACTCACAGCTATTAATGTCTTTAATCATCTATATATTCCTGTCATTTTGCAGGTCGCTTTCAAAGAACAGGTGCAACCATGCACACTTGCTGATAGCATGTGATGATCAC
Organism: Echinochloa crus-galli; assembly: GCA_900205405.1. Classification (NCBI taxonomy): domain Eukaryota; kingdom Viridiplantae; phylum Streptophyta; class Magnoliopsida; order Poales; family Poaceae; genus Echinochloa; species Echinochloa crus-galli. The sequence goes on from OAMR01001207.1 coordinate 57,181, forward strand.
TTATTTTACTTTGAAGTTTGAATATTTTACCTCAAAGAAATTCCATGAACTAGGAACACTTGAGGAACATGTCAGACAAAGGCAATCGGGGATGATATACCAGTAAACAGCATGCTGGGTATAAGTCTGGGAGTACTATCTAAACAAAATCCGAAGGAAATAAACTTTGGATGCAGAGATGTAGAATATGAGTATGCATTATTGGCCTTTCTCATAGTCATAAGTTATTACATCACAACTATGTTCGCGTGGTTATCAATTGCACTCAGAAAAAAAGAGACATTTCTCAGTCATGTGTGCATAGTCTAAACATGCACTCTCTGAAAAAAGGGAGAAAAAGAAAAGGACCCTTAAGCCTTAACGCTGTGACTTTTTTTTTTGCGGGTACTTAACATTGTGACTTGTAGAAGAAGCTCACCGATTTGAGATTGTTGTTGAGGTTAAGCAGGTCGTCCGAGACAACCTCCAGCAGCGAAGAAACAGAAATGCGTTCAGGGACGCTTGCCGTCGTCACAGTGGCAATAGTCTGCGGGGGCACATCAACTGCGGCAAGGCCTGCACAAACACATCGGTAAGTGACCGGGCCTTGCAGCACGGCTACTGAAATCAAAGGTAAAGCACTAGGGCGCAGCAATTAAGCGAACTAAGCAGCACTAGCAGCAGAAACAAGAGAGGAACGGACCAGGCTGGGCGGTCGAGGCAACGTAGCAAACACATGGCGTGCGCCGCCGTCTCGGCGCCGCGCGCAAGACCTGCCAACGGCACCGGCAGGAGGCCAGCTGCCCCAAATCGAACGCCTTCGTGCTCATGGACACCCCTGGGCAGCTCAGGGACAGCATCTCGAGCAGAGAGGGAGCAAGAGACGCGGCAATCCAAGAAGATATCACTTGGAGTTCAGGAGCTCCCAAGGACCACGGATGGCAAAATCTTCGGAACCCCGAAGCCCTCGGGACGATATTTGACTGCTATTGGTTTCTTGTGCGAATCAAATCAATCTGGTGGTTGAGATTTTTTTTTTCCTTTCCTCGCTCGTTGCGGAGGTGGAGTGGGAGCTTCGGGTGGAGTGGAGGGACGGGGCCTGCGGGATTTAAATATGGAGCGTGCGGAGGAGAAAGGGTGATTTGTGTATCCATGCTGGCCATAGATTATAGGGAGTGTGGACTTTTTTCTTTTTTGAAAAATTGAGTGTGGACTTTTTTTTCTTTTTTGAAAAATTGAGCTCGGATGGTAACTTTTTGGCTCCGTTCAAAAACAAAACTTTTTGCAACAATTTGCGATCTGTTGCCTGATAATCACCGTAATTACATCTGATGCCGTGAGGTGACTATCGTTTGGTATGGGCCTATGGGCTATGGCTCACCGCTCACGAGTCACGCCGTACGGGGTAGTGCCCGTCGGGTAGAGTTCTAATCAAAGTAATTCTTTAAGCAAAATGATTATGTCTGAAAATCACCTCACATAATTAGAGAATATTATTTTCAGCTCACGTTCAGAGAATCATCTCACAAATCAATAGATAGTTACTTTTCTTTAAAAAACTATCAGCTCTAATAGCTTTGTCAAACAGGATCTTAAGCTTCACTGGTACGAGGGTCTCGGCTACTTAAAGCGGCCAAAATAAAAATATAAGTCGATAAAGCTAATAGGAGCTAGCATAAATCACGTCAAACTGATCCTAAAACAACTAGGATTTTAGCAAAAAAAAAAAGGGGGTTATGATGAACTAGAAACAGTAAATCATGTTCTCTTTTCTTCGCCGGTTTTTATGAGCCGGAGGACTAGAAATCCTACCAAAAGATCCTGAAGTGTTCATAGGTGGCGACAACGCACATACTGCGTTGAGACCAGTGATCATTGTACCATATGCTTCATCATCCACATCCGCTGCTCGTCGCGTGGTGAACGATGGTAGCAGGCCTGAGAACACCATCGATCGATTCAGTATGTTCGAGGCAGCTACTAACGTGCCCGATTTATCCACGTCCCCCTCGTCGGGGCACGGCCGCATGGCGCGCGCGAACAAAACAGTGGCCAGCAGCAGGCCAGGCCAAGGCCCAAGCGGACAAGCCAGCCATGGAACGGACAACGGAGCGTCTCGATCAGTCAAATGGTGGCGGCGGCGAAATTCGTTACGGGCGCCAAATCCTTTGTGCCACACGAGAAGCCGTCCGGGCCGGGGGACGCGACGCGAACGAACGTGTGTTGGGAGGAGGGCCGACGTGGACGAACGGAGATGGTTGGCACGGCCCGCGCGTACGCCGCGACTCTGGCAAGGGCAAGGACACGTCGCCGGCCGGGTCTCGGCCGCCAGTTTTGCTGTTGCCCGGGCTGGGAATGGCGGGGCCTGTGTGGGCTGTGGCTGCGCGCTGTTCGCCGCGCTGCGGCCGTGTGTTTCGGTGTAGCCTTGACGAGGTTGCCGGCCGGCCGGCCGGCACGGCGGCACGGGAGTTCTGTTTCGCCACGACCCACGCCACGAGGGCCGTGAGGCTTCCTATTTCCGAGCACTGGGGGCGGCTGGAACTGTCAGATCGTGCAGACGCCGACGGCACGGGTGGGCACCGGCCGAGGTGTTGCCGATGGACGCACGCCGAGGCGCGCTGTTAGTGTAGTGCGGTACCAGTGTACTAGTGCCTCCACGCTGAAAGCAGTAGGCACTGCACCTGCACTGCGCGCATGGACGGATCCGCCGACGGCCGTGGCACTGGCACCCGCGACTTGACTACCACCCTCGCGGGCGAGGCCGCGAGGCTTTGCTTGGATCCTTTTTTCGTTTTTGATCCTTGGTTGGACAACCGCACGTGCCGCAGCAACAAGTGCTCGTGCTCCACAGCAACACCCACTGAGGCTGTCCGCAGTGGGCTTCCTGAACCGTTCCTTCAGGAACGGTTTAGGGGAAAATCCCCCGCAGTGGGCTTCCTGCACACGCTCCTGAACCGTGCCGGAGGCTCAGCTCTCCGCCATCTGTGGCGGGATGGCGGAGCTCTGCCACGACCGACGTGGCATGGGCCCGACGCGGAATCCCAACCGCCCACGCCGAAGCCGCCCCGGCTCTCCTCCTCCGCCGAAGCCGCGCCGCCGCCCCGCCGCGCCGCTCTGCCACCGCCTGCAGAATCCTCCTCCGTCACCACCGCCCATGCCGCCGCCGCCCGCCACCACCGTCAGCTCCACGGTCTCCTGCCGCCGGAGCAGCTGCTCCAGCCGCCGCTCCGGCCGCGTCACGTCTGCGTCGGCCGCGGGGAGCTGGGGAGGGGATCCGACGAAGAGCAGGGGAGGGGATCCGGCGAAGAGAGGACCGGCTGGTTGCCGCCCTCACGCCGGCCGCCCGCGCGCGGGCGCCGCTCCCGCCATGGCCGCTCGCCGTGCTGGCCACGCGCCGCGTGAGCCGAGCGCCGCCCGCCGCTCTCGCTCCTTCCGCCGCCCCGCCGCCTGGGCACGGACGGCCGCCGCGCGCAGATCCGGCCGAGGTGCGTCGGGGTGGCGCCACGGGGGAGGAGGTGGGGTGGCGGCGCGGCAGAAGGGCCGGGAGGCGAGGTGGCGTGGGGAGAGGAGGAGGCGAGGCAGAAGGGGAGCCGGGGAGGAGAGGAGGAGGCGTGGCAGAGGGGGAGCGGGGGGAAGAAAGAGAGAGGTGAGAGAAGAGAGAGAAGAGAGAAAAAGAATAAAATATGGTGGTAGTTGGGATAGACGAAGATGATAGATGAGGGATGAGTGCGGAAGAATTTAAGATAGGGGAAGGAATATTGATGAACAGGATAGAATATTCCGTTTAGAGGAGTGAAATAAAGGAACACGAGGCTGCTGGCACTGGCTTCCCCTTACCGTTCCTGGAGGAACGTTTAGAGGAATGAAGAGCTGCAGCGGGCTCCTGGGAGGCTTCCGCTACGGGAGCGGAGCCGGCCTGCGACGCCATATGCAGGGGAGGTACGGCCTCTCCCCTACCGCGCCACCGTGGCGGCGGGGCCCACGTTCCCAACCACCGCCCGCGAAGCTTGTCGGGGAGAGGGGAGGTGGGGTGCGGGAGGAGGCCAGGGAGAGGGGAGGCGAAGGCGGCGCCGGCGCTCGAGTCCAGGAGGAGGGACGCAACTGCGTGCGCCGTTGCCGTCGTCGTCCGCCGAAGAGCAGTGACGCCAAGCAGCAGGGGCAGGACGCCGCCGAGCAGGAGTTGCTCAACGTCCGCCGCGGCTTGCTCAACGCGCTCGACCTCCCCGACGCCGGACGCGCCCACGCGTGGGCTCTCTGCCGCCACCGCGGGCCGCGACGGTCGAGGACGAGGTCGACGAGTTATCCTCGCGAAGGCCGCCGCCGCTCCACGGCCGGGCCCCTGCTCCCGCTCGGCGCCGCGGTGGAGGTTCAGCTCGGCGGCGCCGCCGCCAGCTCTCTTCTTCCCATCTGCCTTTTCTTCTCTCGCAAGAAGCTAGCGCCCAGCTCTGCCTCTCCTGTTCCCTTCTAACTTCCATCGCAAGAACAGCAAGCCAGCAGCTCCCTTTCCCCACTCGATCTCCCTCTGCTGCTCCTCCAATTTGTCCACCGAGAAGCAAGGAATTTGCCTTCCCTGGCCAAATCGCCAGCAGCAGAGGCCAAGCGCCAGCGCCAGCGCCTCGACGGCCGAATCCCTCTGCTGCCCCTTGCCAAATCCCTTTGCTGCTCCCTCGGAGGCCACTTCGGAGGGACGGAGGGGCGGCGCCGGAGGAGGAGAGGGGTGGCGCGGGCGCGGGCGCGGGCGCCGGCGTGGAGCGGCGGGGGAGGGTGGAGCGGCGTGGGGATGGGAGCCTGGGAGGCCGGCAGGGAAAAAAAGGGAGGCAGCCGGTGGGGGAAAAAAAGGGAAGAGGGGAGGAGGTGGGAAAAATGATAAAATATGTGGTAGTTGGGATAGAGGAAGTGTATTGAGGAAAGATGGGTGCGAGAGAATTTGGTATAGGGGAAGAAATCTCGATGACCAGGACGGAATATTCCGTTTAGGATTCCGTTTAGGGGAAGGAAATAGAGGAATACGAGTGCGAACAGCCTTACGACGTTAGCGGTTGGCATTCCTTCCATTTCGATCGGCCTGGGTCTCTTCTGGGCCAACAGTTAGTATCTAAAAAAAATATCTTTTCCCTATATACATATATCTATATATACATATATATACCCACGAAACTATATATACGTGTACTCCCTCCGTATAGGAATTAGAAGTCGTTTTGGACAACGACACGGTCTCCAAAACATAACTTTGACTCCTTATTTTGATAAAAATGTTTATTAAAAAATAATATATCTATACTTTTATAAAAGTATTTTGAAAGACAAATCTATTGATATAGTTTTCACATTTCCAAACTCAACGACTTAAAAGTTATTCATGATTTATATTCCCAATGTTTGACTAAAACCTTGTCCAAAACGACATCTAAATCCTATAAGGAGGGAATATATATACAAATATATATATAAAAGGACTCCCCTAATCTCTACCCTAGGTGTGGAATAACGTTTCCATACCCGAGCGCACCCCCCCGATCGCCATCGAGTCCGACTGCGTCCGCTTCTCTGCGCCTCCACTCCGCCAGTCCGTCGCGGCGCCGCCCCCGTTCTCCCGACTCCCCTCTCTCCGTCTTTCCCGATTCCGTGCTCGCGCAGCGGCGGACGGCGCGCGCGACGCACTCCTCCGCCAGTCCGCCGCTCCCCGCCCTCTCTAGCAACCTAATTCTACTTGACGATTAGGTTACTGGCAGATATTCAAGCAAGTGCCTTTCGCTAAATTTAACCCAATTCTACTTGACGATTAGGTTTCTTATCGCCGGATCTGCAGGAACAGCAACGAAAACAGACCCGGCCGCCTTATCTCTCGCCGCCATGGCAACAAAGGCATCGATTCTCCTGCAGGCTGCCCGTAAAGCATCACTCAGATCTGGCGCCCCTGCTGCAGCCGCATCTCGCGCGGCTGCGATGGCATCCCGCTCAGCGTATCTGGCCTGCAAAGAGAAAGAGATGGCTCGTCGTAGCGAATGCTACCGCCGGTGCTTCTACGAAGACTGCATCCTTAATTACGATCATATACCAGGTAAACCATCCCCACCCCACCCGTCTTCTCTTTTTTTTGGTTGAATCAACCACACCCTCTTCCCGTTGCAGGGGGTCCTAGCTATCTAGAGGAGGCTACGAATCCATCCATCTCATAAATCTTTTGTGCTCGCGTGAAAAACCCAATTGCATGAAATTCATTGTGCGTTCTTGACGCTACTAACTCTTATGAAACTGCAGATGATTCTAAGATTCCAACGGACAAGGACCTTGAATCGGATGAAGCTGTTTGGGCCTTCTATGAGCGCTGGTGTAAGGCTTTCAACAAGATACGAGACCGTGCCGAGATGGTTCGCCGGGTCAAAATATTCAGATATCACGCGGAGGTAGCACACCACGATAACACTGGTGTTCCAGTAACCTAATCGTCATGTAGAGTTAGAATCCTTCAATTTCTACTCGGGTATCCTCATCCAGATCGTTGAGCTCAGATATATTCATTTGCTTGCGCATTTCCATTTCCTCCTTTCACTGAAGGTACAAAATCTAATTAGTACCCGAGAACAAAGTGAAGACCTAAAAACAACTATGCAAGACACTTTAAGATATACTTTGTCAAAATAGCTCCCTCCATTGTCTGTTCTGGATTTCTTCTTGTCACCATCAACTTCGTCACCAGAGAGCTCAGATCCATCATATGTAGGTTTCAGTCAAAGAAACAAAGAATAAAAAAGATAAAAAAGATAGACAAGGTATATGGAAAATAAGACAATAAAAAACATCAAGTAATCCTGTCAAAGTATGCCGAGAACTCTACCCAACATAAGAGATGAGCGAAAGAGAATGAAACAGAAACTGCAAATGGGAAAATAGCATGTCCCTTAATATAATTGTTAGTACCTTCCATTGACCACCCCTTAAGAAAGGAGAAAGTGATCACAGAATATTACCGTGACCACATTGGCTCCACCTCGACTCGGCCCTGCACCTTCCAGTGGTCTAGCCCATAGTCCACAGAAATCGGGGTCGAGGGTACCATTTCTCGACCCGGGAACACCGACGTCCCGGAAACGTGGGATCATTTTCGTCTCCTGCTTATAAGAACATCTCACAAGGACCGTATCTCGTTCCTCGACCCTGTCCCTCGACCCCATTGACCCCGAATCTTTGTGACTATGGTCAGCCTCGGCTATGTTTCGCACGACCTTTCTGATCAAGGCACGGCTGTGCTGCAACAGGGAAGAGGACACAGCTGTGAAAACTCAGATGGCCCAATCTAATTTTGCTATAAGCACATCAATTATGTGCTCCCTGTATGAATCCAGGCACCTAACCTTTCCCCGCATCAGGCACTAATATATTTTTAACGTCTAATTAGATCGGGGAATCCTACTTGCATATGTATACTGTTCTAAATTGCCTTGAAATCCCCTCTGTAGTCTATTCTGACTTCATAAGTAACCATTATATAATAAAGAAAGTTCCAAATGAAGGATCAGAACAATACATATAGCACAACAATGTGAAAAGGAAATCCACAGGCCTTGAGGCACCAAATCTCTTGAATGCAGAATGTTTAGACTATTTGGTTACATCACTTTGTTCATCATGAGTTGTCACTATTTGGTATTTGTGCATTGTGGATTAGCATGGTATATTTGCCTGTGGATTTCCTTTTCACATTGTTGTGCTATATGTATTGTTCTGATCCTTCATTTGGAACTTTCTTTATTATATAATAATAATGGTTACTTATGAAGTCAGAATAGACTACAGAGGGGATTTCAAGGCAATTTAGAACAGTATACATATGCAAGTAGGATTCCCCGATCTAATTAGACGTTAAAAATATATTAGTGCCTGATGCGGGGAAAGGTTAGGTGCCTGGATTCATACAGGGAGCACATAATTGATGTGCTTATAGCAAAATTAGATTGGGCCATCTGAGTTTTCACAGCTGTGTCCTCTTCCCTGTTGCAGCACAGCCGTGCCTTGATCAGAAAGGTCGTGCGAAACATAGCCGAGGCTGACCATAGTCACAAAGATTCGGGGTCAATGGGGTCGAGGGACAGGGTCGAGGAACGAGATACGGTCCTTGTGAGATGTTCTTATAAGCAGGAGACGAAAATGATCCCACGTTTCCGGGACGTCGGTGTTCCCGGGTCGAGAAATGGTACCCTCGACCCCGATTTCTGTGGACTATGGGCTAGACCACTGGAAGGTGCAGGGCCGAGTCGAGGTGGAGCCAATGTGGTCACGGTAATATTCTGTGATCACTTTCTCCTTTCTTAAGGGGTGGTCAATGGAAGGTACTAACAATTATATTAAGGGACATGCTATTTTCCCATTTGCAGTTTCTGTTTCATTCTCTTTCGCTCATCTCTTATGTTGGGTAGAGTTCTCGGCATACTTTGACAGGATTACTTGATGTTTTTTATTGTCTTATTTTCCATATACCTTGTCTATCTTTTTTATCTTTTTTATTCTTTGTTTCTTTGACTGAAACCTACATATGATGGATCTGAGCTCTCTGGTGACGAAGTTGATGGTGACAAGAAGAAATCCAGAACAGACAATGGAGGGAGCTATTTTGACAAAGTATATCTTAAAGTGTCTTGCATAGTTGTTTTTAGGTCTTCACTTTGTTCTCGGGTACTAATTAGATTTTGTACCTTCAGTGAAAGGAGGAAATGGAAATGCGCAAGCAAATGAATATATCTGAGCTCAACGATCTGGATGAGGATACCCGAGTAGAAATTGAGGGATTCAGGACCGGGACCGGCACTTATGTCAGATTAGAAGTACACAGTGTGCCATTTGAGCTTGTTGAGCATTTTGATCCTTGCCACCCCATTCTTGTTGGGGGTATTGGCCTTGGTGAGGAGAACACGGGTTACATGCAGGTCAGTTTCTTTGATCCTGTTTGCTGCCTTCCATAGTCCATGGAAATAATGGACCTGCTTGGATGATACATGTTTGGTCCTGTTTTCTTTTCATTCAATGCGCTGGATTGTTGGAATAATATGCCGGTGGTCTGACTCGAATACGATGATGGTGCAGTTAGTTTTATGATCTTACCAATCAATTTATGATAGACTTACAGAATAATTTATTTTGTATCCTCCATGTTTGATTGGTGTTCCCTGCCAATCGGAACAAAGAAAAAAGAGATCTATTACTTATTGATAAAGATAATTGCAGTTGTACAAAGTATAACTGCATGTTTGGTTGCAAGTGCTCTTCTTTATATTACAAATAACACTCACTTCTTTAATATAAAGACATATATTACATCCTTGCCATGCAAAATGTTGGGAGTAATAGCTGGTTTGTTATTACCGCATTGAATTTTCTGAATATTGCAATTATTCAAATGCATGTTTCTGTCTTGTTAGCGACTCATATACCTTATTCATCCATCATGTTAGGCAAGTTTGAAGCGCCATAGGTGGCACAGGAAAGTGCTGAAGACAAAGGACCCGATCATTGTCTCAATCCGGAGGCGATTTCAAACAACTCCTGTCTATGCAATAGAGGATCGAAATGGTCGACATCGCATGCTGAAGTATACGCCTGAGCATATGCATTGTTTTGCTATGTTCTGGGGGCCACTTGCTCCACCAAAGAGTGGTGTATTAGCAGTCCAGAATCTTTCCAACAATCAGGTAGAATTAGTGATCTGCTTAGTGCTTACATTAGTCCATAAGATGCCAAGGAAACATCGTAGTTTTTAGAACTTCCTCATACTGATGCCATGTATGGCCTTTACTGCCTTGTTTGGGGTACTTTTCTCACCTTTTACTGGATTTGTATGGCAAGAGCGACTATGATTCTAGGTGACTGAACTACTGGAACACATATCTATTATAAGAAAAAAAAAGATCCTAGCTGAACCAAAAAACAACACCACAATTGTGCAACCAGTAAACTTGAATTCTAGCCCAGACTTTATCTTGTAATTTATTTTTCATCCTCTCATTTACAAACAAATGGCATATTTGACTTCTCTATGTTGTAAGCAGGGTTGAAACTTTGTTTTTTTTTAAAAAAAGGTTAATGACTGTATGATGATACAGGAAGACTAAAGCTTGTCAGGAGAGGTCAGAATTTTAGTTGATGGAAGAGTTTATTTGAGAGGTAGGGCACATTAATCCATTAATGTTAGCCTTTAGGATAACTGGCAGTTATAACGTGTTCCTCAGGACCCATTTCAAACTACTGTCAGTCATAATTTATTCTCATTCAATTTTTAATTAGTCAGTTTTATGTCCTTGGGCTGATATACTTCGCAACAATGCTTACAATCTGCTCAGGTGCCATTTAGGATAACTGCAACAGGCTGGGTTCAAGAATTCAACAATACTGCCAGAATTGTGAAGGAGATCAAACTCACAGGCACACCATGCAAGATATTTAAAAAGACTGCTCTGATCAAAGGGATGTTCACATCTGATTTAGAGGTTGCTAGGTTTGAAGGTGCAGCCATTCGGACAGTAAGTGGAATCAGAGGACAAGTTAAAAAGGTAATGCATAAAACCATATGCTTGCATAGTGTACTGCGGTGGTGGTGGTTGCACGAACTATTCTATTTATACTATCTTCGAGTGTTTTTAATGTTGCAACTTCTTTCTCGTCTTCTTAGTTCATGTGATCGGTAATGTTAAATAGATAATAAATTTAAAGTGAAAGACTTCATTCCTAAGTGGATAAAGATATCAAAAACTGTTAAGTCGCCCTTCCACTACCATTCAGATAAATTGAAAACCTAAGGACTATGAGTTGAAGTATTATTAATTAATAAGATGAGGTAAAAGGTCTAATACAAGGGTAGGCAGGCACCTCTTTAGATTTAAGTTCACTACAGGTAATATAATAGACCTACGTAATACCATGAACTTTGTGTTCATTCATTCATGTACAGGACGTGCCGTGATTGAGCGAGACATTGATTGTCTGGATTCCAATTGATTTGTCCGGGTTCCCATTCCTGGATTGATTTTTCCGGACTCCGGTTAGGATTCCGATTGACGGTCAAAGGAAACATTGCTTGCTTTAGAAATAGTAGATATAGAGATAGAGATTTTCAAAACTGGGCTGTAGTTAGCCTTTTTCTTTGAGCTTTGATGAAGAGAAAATTCGGGCTCGTCTGGATCACGAGACACTAACCAGATAGTTTCATGCAAATAAACTTTCATTCATTACAGTTAGCAAAGATTGGACGAGATGATGTGCTAAAGAGAAAAGGGGAAAATACAGAAGGAATTACAAGATGCACATTTGAGGACAGAATTCTGATGAGTGACATTGTTTTCCTGCGTGCCTGGGTCAATGTTGAAGTTCCCACTTACTGTAACCTAGTGACCACTGCTCTTCAACCCCGAATGGAGACCTGGCAAGGCATGAGAACAACTGCTGAGTTGCGGAGGGCGCACAATATACCTATTCCACACAACAAGGACTCGGTTTACAAGGTTCTTAGCCTTTTTTTTTTGCTCATGACATATTGTATTGTCTGCCAATAATATGGTGTTAGCTCCGCTTCACAGCCTATTGAGCGGAAACCGCGGAAGTTCAATCCTGTAGAGATCCCTGCAAAACTGCAGCAGTTACTTCCTTTTAAATCTAAGCCAAAGGATAGACCTAAGCAGAAGCAACCATCAGTTGAAAAAGGGTGCTAGTAATTATGGAACGCAGTGAGAAGAGAGCGTATGAAGCTATTCAACAGCTAATGCTGCTCAAACATGAGAAGGTAATGTCTTACACACAGCAGGCGGTGTTATTTCCAGGTGCTATTCTGCTTCTGGCTTATTTGCATTCTTGGGTTGTTGCAGGCAAGGAAGAAGAAAATCAAGGAACAGCAGAAGAAGGCATACGAGGCAGAGAAAGTGAAGACTGAACAACTAACAAAGAAACGGCAGCGGGAAGAGAGGCGTGAGAGATATCGGGAAGAAGATAAGCAAAAGAAACGTGCAGGCAGATGAGTGCCATGATGAGCTGAAGAAAGGATCTATGCCCAAGCAACCTAGCAACATCCCGGAGCTGGTTCGGTTGTCTACACTCTACACAACATGTGCGGCATTCTTGCTCAGTTGATACTTTGATAGCTGCTGAGTTCGAATTCTCCTATATCCACAAGGGTTGAGACGCGTGGATCGTCAGTGTTGCATTCAGCAACCGGCAATGCTCTAGGCGGAGGAACGCCTAAGTTAGCTGCTCATCAAGTTTTGTATTGTTCGCTATAACCTTGATTTTTGTCGTTGACACATGATCTTTTGCTCCCAAATAAATTGGGAGTATGAATTTTGGAGTGTATGAATTTTCGGCAATGCTCCCAAGTAACCAGTAAGGCCACACTACCGCAGCCCACAGATCCAACTGACCCAACTACGGCCCAACAAGGCAACAAGCCCGCAGACCCAACTGATTAATATGATGTCGGTTTTGTTCGGTTTAACCGAAAAAACCGAACAAAAAACCGAAACCGAGTAGGTCGGTTTTTGGTTTTTTGAAGAACCGATCGGTTGTTGCTGATCGAAAAACCGAAATTTTTATGAACCGAACAACCGAACCGAATTGTCGGTTTAAACTGAATGCCCACGGTGACATCCCGCCCATCCCCACTAATCCGCCGTTTCGCCGCTACCGTGCCATTCCCGCCCATCCCCACCGCTCAGGCACGCGGGCGTGCCACACTTTCGCCACTGTCCGCCGCTGCCGCGCCATCCACTGCTCTGCCTCTTCCCCACCAATCCACCTCCCGAATGTCTCAGCTCCGGCGAGGCCAGATCCTGTGTTTGTAGTTGGAGATGAGTTCGATCTCTGGTTACAGACCTCTCGAGCTCAAGCAACCCCACAACAATCTGAAGCTGCAACGGGAAGGGGAGGAGGGGAGACCTCTCAAGCTGTAGGGAGAAGACCTCTCAACCTATGTGCATCTTCTTCTTCAACCGCGCAACTGTAGGTACTACAGCAACCCTTGTAATCATGTTTTGCTGTTATTCTGAATCAATTGTTGCAACTGAACATTTGTTCAACTGAAACATTAGTAACTTCCAGCTGAAACATTTGTTGACTTCAAACCTTATTTGCAACAATGTGCAGGAGGCAAATGTTGAGGAGATAAATTCTACCAGTACGCATCGTCAACTTGCTAGGACTTCAAGTGCGGTCTTTGCAACCAATGTTTCAAAGGTAAATATGCTTCGAAGCAGTACTGTTTTTTTGTTATGAGTCATCCATGTAACCAGAGGTTATGTTGTAGTTTTCTAGGCCTTTAGCTGATTTTGTTTTAGTTTCTTAGGCCTTTAGCTGATTTTGTTTTAGTTTCTTAGGCCTTTAGCTGATTTTGTTTTAGTTTCTTAGGCCTTTAGCTGATTTTGTTTTAGTTTCTTAGGCCTTTAGCTGATTTTGTTTTAGTTTCCTAGGCCTTTAGCTGATTTTGTTTTAGTTTCTTAGGCCTTTAGCTGATTTTGTTTTAGTTTCCTGGGCCTTTAGTTGAACTAGTACCTTCTTCCTGTTGTGGCGTTGGGAGGCGTTGGTTGTGTTTGTGTATATGGTCGGTGGGCCCATAGACCTCAAAAGCCTCCCAATACCTTCAAAGGCCTCGACGTAATAAAATTCATGGCAATTGCTTTTTTGTAATTCTTTTTTTAATCAAGAGTATTATAGTAATTTCTTTATTAATTATTGAGATGAATATTTAATTTAAAATAAAAAGAGTATAGTTCATTGTAACCCTAATTTAGGGTTCGCTTGCAGCCCATCGTGTTCGCCGATCACATAGGCCTGACCTGTTGCATCTGTAGGACTGTAGGGGAGGTCAGCGTAGGGAGGCCTGCTCCGGCGGTGACGCTTGCCCGCGCGCGCCATGATTGATCGGAGCAGCGAAGAGGCGACGATGGGTGGGGGACGTAGGTATTCGAGTCGAAATCGCTTCCTTAATAGCCCAAGAAGGGCTCCTTTGGAATGCAGGATAGGAAAAACACAGGAATAGGAAAAACACAGGAATTGATGTATCATGTTTATCCAATCCTATAGGAATTGAAAACAGAGGAAGTCCACGGATAGAATTGCATGCCGGACATAGGAAACTTTCCAAGAGGTCTGACCTCTTGGTTGTTTTCCTGTAAAACTGAGCCATAGGAATGGAATCCTATGGAATGTTTCCTTTCCTTTTCCTGTGAACCAAAGGGAGCCATAGGAAAAAATCCTTAGGAAGTTGAATCCTCCAAAAATCCTATGCCAATGCTCCATTCCAAAGGGGGCCGAAATCAGAAAATACGAAACGAATTCTGTGCGGCACGTCGAAATCGCTCCCGTTTGAACCATCGTGCTGTTAGAATAAATACCAACAACAAACTCAATCTAATATGTTTTACTTAGTTTCGAGATTTTTTTAAGTCAACATTTTTTGAATACATGCATTCAACAAGTTTCAGTATGAATGCTGACTAGTTTACCAAAAATATCGAATTAGGCTTCTCAGATTGAGGAACCAAATATTCATTCATAAATGAAAATACAGAAACAGTTACACGTGTACAATTAACAGGGTGCCCCTAGTCACGGTACCCGACATTTGCAATCACACGATACTGAATATTATTTGGCAAATAAATCAATAACCAAACCGTAGATATGTTTAGAAGTGATCGGTCCCTTATTTAAACTGGACGTAGGAACGGTAGTCGGTGTTGGGCCTCCAGTTGGCGGGGATGACGTTGTAGGACATCAACGTCTGGCCGGACTCGCCGTGCACGCGCAGCGAGAAGGGCGCCCGCAACGGCCAACGGGTGGTTGGAGTCGAGGCGACAGACGGAGCGGCATTGATAGGGAACGGGCGGCCAGACGGCCGGATGCCTACGTTAGCGGGCCGCCCACAAAGCTCAAGCTATTGATGCAAAGCACTAGGATGCTCTCAATCTCACAAAGATGCAACCTCTAAACCAAGTGAATGAGAGAGAGGATGGGGAATGCTCAAATGTGTCAAGGAAGCTTTCAAATGTACCAAGAGAGCCTTCCCAACCCCGGGGGTGGAGTATATATACTCACCCCCTCGAAATCTAACCGTTACGTTCAAAACAGGGGACTGGCGGACAGTCCGCCTCGCACATGGCGGACAGTCCGCACTTCAAATCCAACGGCTAGAACGTGTGTCAGAGTGTGTCAGAGAGAGCCGTTAGGAACAGCCGGACAGTCCGCCAAGCCAAGCCGGACAGTCCGCCAAGGCAAAAACTCAGCCACAAAGTTTTGCCTACGGACAGTCCGCCTCACAAAAGTGCTCTAGATCGCCCGGAAACGTCTCTGTGTGAAACTGTCCGCCAAAACAGTCCGCCTCACAAAAGCTTAACTGCGGACAGTCCGCCAGTGTCTGGCGGACAGTCCGCTTCTCATTTTTCAGCCGAGCAGAAAACCTTAATCAGAAGCAGCGCACGGAAGTCAGCCTACGGACAGTCCGCCTTCCTGACCGCGGACTGTCCGGGACCCCAAGACTGTCCGCGGACCAGTACAGGCGGACGGTCCGCCAGGACGCAGTAAGCTCTCCACAAGTTTTATTTTCATTTCTTGTGCTTCCTACCTTCTCAATAAAGATGATCCTTATGCATGCAATGCAATTGTTTGAGCAAAGTGGCACTATGGACTCATCAAGCTAAAAACATTGACCCATCTTGATAGTACGGCTATCTAGCCTATAATCCGGTCAAAGATTCATCCACTAAGCACCGCTTGACCGGTAAGATAAAACACCCTAAATTATACCTTTGCCTTGAGCTCCTTTCAATCCTCCTTATGTACACCATGATCATGACATATCACAAGAGCTCATCCAATTCCATGAACTAACCTATTCTCATATCTCAATGAAATTGTTAGTCCATTATGATTGTCATTAATTACCAAAACACAAATTGGGACCTAGATGCTTTCAAGTGATGACATGCAAGAGAAGAGGCTGTGACAATTAAAAAGAGCTCTTATTATATTATTATATTTTCTCCCCGCCATTTTAACTTCTTTCTTCTTACAGCAAAAGAAGTTAAATGGGAAAGTGATGACATGCAAGAGGAGAGGCTGTGACAATTAAAAAGCAAGAGGGAATATTAGATTCTCAAACTGCTGTCATGTGAAACTATAACTAAAGATTAGTGTTGGTTACTTAAATAAATGTTAGTTATCTATTTTTTCCTCATATAAAAATGGATCCATTATATTGTTACTCTTATATTCCTTGTTTGGTGGGGCAAATTTATATAAAATCACAGGACTGCTTTTAAATAGCAAATTTAATAGCTGCCTATTTATTTGAAAAAGGAAGTGGCTTTTAAATTTGGTTTATAAAATGGGGACTTTTTAAAGCTTTTGTAGGAAAGCTTCACTCTCCACATTAAATCACATCAAATTTCTCTCTTCATACATGAAGCACTAAACACGTGGGTAGTTTTTTACTAAGTAAATAGTTTTGATGTACACAACGATACGAATCTTTTGAGCCTAATTAAGAGGGTGTTTGGATTCCTTTTAGCTCCATGACTAAAATTAGTAGACTAAAAGTTTTTAGTCACCACCTTGTTTGGAAATGAGACTAATTTTAGTCACTATAGAGTACAAATCAAATTTTAGTCCCCCTTTATTCTCTTTTAGCTAGGTGATTCTTACTAGAGGCTAAATTAATTTTAGTTTCCCTTTAGTCACCCTTGTTTGGAACTTTAGGGACTAAAAGAGACTAAAATTAGTCAGACTAGTTTTAGTCACCTCCATCCAAACGCCCCTAAATCATGGTAGGACAATATTTACCACAAACAAACAAAAAAATGCTACGATACACTGTAATGTCCGATATGATTTTTCGATCAAAATTACCCACCAACAAAGCCGCGGAGAAGCAGCCTCGTGTGCTGTGTGCATCGTCTCGTCTGGGTCAATGGATCGCTGGCATTGCCAGCCGAGCAGCATCCGCGTGTACCCTGTCCGTCGTGGCGTGGCATCGTCATCCTCCGCCCACGTACTCTCTTGTCAGCTCGTCGTATCACCATTATTTACCCCACTCCACTCCCCACGCACGCACTCTCTCATCGCCACACGATGAGCTCCCGCGATCAGCGTCCGGCGGCTGGCCGCGTGCCCCTCCAGCCTCCATCGTGGCCGTCCGCTCCCACCGCCAGCCTCGGAAATCGTTCCCACCACCGCACTTGCCCCACCAAAACCCCGCCAGGCCCCCTCCATCGTTGCCTCCGCCTTCCCCCTCGCACCCACTCCCGACTCCCCGAGTTCCCCGCCCTCCCCCAACCGTCGGCCGGAGCACTCGAGAACCGCCACGAGCTCCAAATCGTCGGCTTGCCATGGTGCGCCCGCGCCCGCGGAAGCGGGGCCGGCCCCGCGCGGAGCTCGGGGACGAGGCGGCCGTGGAGGAGCCGGCGGCCCTGCTCCCGCTCGGCGCCGCCGTGGAGGTGCGCAGCGACGAATCCGGCTTCGCCGGATCCTTCTACGAGGCCACCGTCGTCTGCCACCAGCGCAGCGGCCTCAGCTACGCCGTGGCCTACTCCACGCTCAGCCGGAGCAGGGACGGGGGCTCGCCGCTGCTGGAGCTCGCCGCCGCCGCGGACGTGCGCCCGCACGGGGAGCGCTGGGTCCCGGCTGCAGAGGCGGTAAGCGATCTGGCTCCTCCTACTTGCGAGAGCACAACAAATGTTGTTTCGTGCCTGTATGGGATGTTAAATTACTTTTTCTACTATTTTTTTTATAACGTGTCATTTTTTTTCTAAACATTGTATCCATCTGCATTGTCCACATCAAAATAACACGGTGATCCCTTGCCTGGACAATGAGGAAATTGTAAATTTACAATAGCATAACTGTGGTTTCACAAGCACCGCGTGCACACATACTTTTTAGTCAAACCTGGCTTGTCATTTATGAGATGTTAAATTAAGAAAAGCGCTACATGGCGGATGCGGAACAAATTGTTAGGGTGGGCTCAATGTAGTACACTAAGTTGGGATAAATCGTGTCCCCATGTCTTATACAATAGTTGGCTAGTTGAATGAAATACCATAGATACTATATTGTGGATTGTGATTGCCTTGATTACTAATGATATTTGGAAACTGGTTAAAGTAGGTGGTAGTGGACCATAATTTTCAGCATTATTTTGCTGTAATGTAACTTTCCTTTTCATTCCTAATTCAGTGACATCTATACCAAGTTACAAAAGTATGAGCAAATTTTCATATGACTATGATATGATTAATATATTATGTTTATAACTAATAGCTGTCAATTAGGTTATAATGCACTCTGGAAAAAAAGATGCCAGCTCTAAACACTTGTTCATTTTTACTGAAGCATTTGATCAGTTAAAAATGGAGAGATAATAAATCATTGGTAAGAACAATCTATAGTCCTTCACTTCTAAATAATCATCAGTCCTTTACGATGAGCATATTCTTAAGACTTTTTAATTGAAAGCCTGAGATGACATGTGGCAAAGAGATGAATTCTAGCTAAAGAAGAGTGCGCTGTAATTAATTGAATTATGCACATATTTGTCCAACTGTACATTCTAATATCTTGTTCTGTGCAGGAAAATGGATCACCATTATTCAGAGAGGGAAGTGAAGTTGAAGTGAGTCGGTCTGCAAAAACCTTTGGCAAGTACTGGAGCCCAGCTATTATTCTGAAAGTAATTGGTTCTACAAGTTTCTTGGTTCAATACAAAGATATAACAGAGGATGGGGAACTGGCTAGTGAGATTCTAGATTCTCAATATATTCGGCCAACCCGAAACATCATTCGTATGGACTCTAAGTATAGATTTCCTCCATCTTCTCACGTGGAGGTCTTTCATGAAGGTAGCTGGTGGCCTGGTGTTATTTTTGAGGTTTTGGATAATGGATCTACAAAGAAGTATGTTGTTAAAATCAAGGGCCAAGAGGCAGACATGGATGACGTGGAAAGTGTGGATTTGTTGACTGTTAACCACACACAGCTGAGGCCACAGTACAACTGGTATCGTGGGAAGTGGGTACGCTGCCTGACAGAGGTACACATAGTTTAAATGCTCTGTTTTCTTTGCAAGTGTCTATGTGCTCTGCTTTGTCTTCTATTAAAGATGTATGTTGTTCTTTTCCTTGTTGCATGGTCGAATGCAGTTAAGTTTTGAAGAATATGTGTTATTACTATATGAAAATATCAATATTAACTCAAAATCCATCTTTGTACATTGTTTGTGTTATGATCAATGACACCTTCTATTTATTTCATGATCTTTCGTTTAATTCAGCTTGGACATGATATTAGTATTCCAAATTTTCATTGTTACAAAAACCAAACATTTAAATGCGAAGCTGCAACATTTAATACTTCTTTCAAGTCATTGTCAGAATATTTTCTTCTTGAAGTTATGGTTAAAGTACTTTGTTCTTTCTTTCATTCATAATATACCTCATAAATTAGTTCCCAGTTCTAGCTAACATAAATTATGGGCTTCCAGATTCCTAGAGCTATGGTGTATTGTTGAATTACACTGTATTAATTTTCTTATCAAGAATACCTCAATGACGGTGTGATGTTTTTTCCATTTCAGAAATCTGCTAATAATGGGCTTCAATTGAAACCTCGAAAAGGGCCAATTTCTGCTGCCTTGGCATCATGTGGTGACAGTGTTGCACTTACTGTGCTAGCACCATGTAATGACAATGAAGAAATCAGAGATGAACCTGGCCTTTATCTTAAGAAGAAGAAAAATAATGATGATGTTGTATTGAAACAAGTGGTATGTAATGAAAATGTTGAAACCAAGTATATGCCAATATCTTATCCTGAAAATGTGGTGAAGCAACAAAATACAGTAATATCATTCGACTCCCACTTGGCACTTCCTTCACAGTCATCAGTGACAGGATTTTGCGATTTGAAATATGATCCCAAACTTTGTCCAAATCGTCAACTTCAACTATCCTCTTCACCAATGATTACCATGCCCTCTGTGGCACAGACTGGACAGTTGCAAGCCTCCTTGTTTGGAGCATTTGGGCAACTAAGGCCTCTCCCACAGGGCCCATTCTTTGGAATGCAACCACATACCACAGGTTTTGGCAAAATTGTAGGGCCAGAAAAGGCATTTACTGATAAGGAAAAGCAAGCATATGATAAGGGTCCTTATCTGATGACTGGTTGTAAACAGAACATCAATTTTGAATCATTTTCTGGAACTGATCTGTTCAGGAAAAGACTATTTAATGACCAGGGGAAGCAAGCAAACGATAAAGGTTGTTACCTGATGACTGGCTCTAGAGAAAACATCAATTTTATATCATTTTCTGGAACTGATCTGTCCAGGAAAAGACTGAAGAAGAGTGTTTCTCCACAAACAACAGAGCTAAGGAGCCCTAAAATTGTGAGTTATATGTCTTTAGCACAATCTATTAACTCTCTCAACCATGGCTATGATTATCATTAAGTTTTTTAATTCCATGAGTGCCTCTTACATTTATAGATGCAAAAAAGGAAAATGATGTCTGATAAAAAAGTTAAGGGACTCAGCAAACTTGCAGCTACCTCTGTAGAGCGTAAGTTTTGTACTTCCAATTTTCTTTGCTGCATGAACATCTATAGTTGGCTAACTACAACAATTTCACAGCCACTGAACCGAATAATGATGATGGCAAACATCTGAGTAAGAATGTAGATCCTGGTACGGAAGTAAATACAGCGACTTGTAGTGACTCGAGGCCACTAAAGGATGATAAAGGTACATGTACTACACTACTACTATTACAGAGAAATCAGTAACGTCTTCATTTACTACATATTCATAGATCACATGCATTCCATTATTTTAGGTTCACACGGAATTAGTGTATTTTTGAGAGAGGGTAGTGTTGCAGATGAGATCATACCAAGTGGAGTACCAATTGGAGCAGATAAATTTCACCAAGAGGATTATATAGGAGCAACACAACATGGTACAACTAAATTTAGTGTTCAGATTGAGAATTCAGTGCTATCTATCACTTCAACATTGGGCAATCCTGGTGAGGCACACATGTTCCCTTCAGAATCTTCAACTCAATGTGGAAGCAAGTCAGCCAATGCTGACAAGTTTGCAATAATCATGGAGCAAGACACTAGTGAGGAATTTTGTCAGCAGTCTTCTTTTATGGATGATGATGTTAATGTCCATTTTCTGCCTTCATCAGAGAGATGTAAAGATACCGGGGATAAATACAACATGGAAGCCATGGTGAAGTGTGTTGGAAGTGTTGTTCCAACTGAAAATGTCTCAAGTATGGGTGGTATGGGCAAGGTAGATCATCAACAAAACACCTGTAACTTGCCTGAAACTACGCATGCCAGTGCTGATGGTCTGTGCTCAGCTGCATTCAAGAAATTTGCAGCTCATGAGCAACATGGGGTCTCACAAGAGGATCATAGTTCAGCCATGATAGAGTTTGCAGCTGATGATAGCCAATCCATCGAGAATTCAGAAATAACACAGCTGTGTTCTATTGGTACGAGCAACTTTACTGAAGCAGAACAAGGTGATACATTGATTGGTCCAAAAGATTCCGAGGGTACACCAATGTCCAAGTTTGTTCAAAGCCGAACAGAAGTCTCTTGCCTGTCCTTGTTGGAGAGATCTCCTGAAGTATATCAGAGCATCATGGATGATCGACCTACAGAATCGTTGGCCATCGAGAATCTTCCATTCATGAAGATCTCTCCCATGTGGGCACAGATTGAGGCACTGGAAGTTTTCCGTAAAGTGCCGCAACAACCAAATTTTCATGAGTTCAAGCAGCATGTTCCAGAGCTCCGTGAAGGAAAGGCATTGGGTTTGATGCTCTCTTTTGCCAATCTGGCAGAAAGCATAAAGAGGCTGAGTATTCACGATGAGGATGCTCTTTTCAAAGAGAAGATGGAGGGCCTTTCTTTATTGGAGGCAGATGGTTTCGATGTCAGGCACCTGCGGTCCCGGTTGGAAACATTGCTGCACATAAAGAATGGCCAAGCCGAGCTGAAGGGCGCGATTAAGGACTTGGAGAAGAAGATCTCTCACAAAGAAATTGATCATAGCCACTGGGGCACACAAATTGGTGTGCTAACTATGACTGTCCGTCAGCTTGAACTGCAGGCCCATCTCTTCCGCTGCATCACGCAATCTGCTGTGTCGCAGAAGATGAACGATGCTTCAGAGATCATAAGGCTCAAAACAGAAGTCAGTGAGCTTAAGCGGTCATATCTGTCTGCGGAGCAGCGCTTCAGCAGTGCTGTTGAAGCACCGTGGTGAGTTTTCCTCCACGAAACAACCAGCTCCAGGTTGCAAATATTAGTAAGAGCAAGTGGAGTGGAGAACTCCCAGGCCTTTTGTGGAAATATTTGGAAGGCTGTCTGGGCCTAAACTGATGAACATATATGCATGTTATGTTTATGTTTCTGGAATGTCGCTGTAACTGCGCTTTTTATGTGAAGTGTCATACTGTCTAGGCTAGTGTGTTCTGCATGTTCCGAGCGGTTCTGTCCTGTTTATGACGCGCCGACCCTTTGCACCTGTAGTAAAACTGAGCTTCTCTTTACATACTCTTTTCTATAACGATCTTTCAAACCCTTTTGGAGTGGCTCTAAAATGAGCCGATCTCTCTAGCACTATTAAAACATTTAAGGCTTTTTGTGTAAATATTTGTGTTTGTTAGAAAAAGAACCGACCCTTTCCAGTCACAACAATATTAGAGGTCACTGAAGAGCATCTTCTTCAGTAGTTCCCATTAGAGGTGAAAATGGACGGAATACGGACGGCGTATCGCCGGATACGGATTTAGATAAATTTTTTTTCTGTCGGATCCGGATCGGATACGGATAGTGTCTATTTATGACGGATAATATAAGAATTGATATCAATATCCTAAATATTCAACTTTAACTATTCGGATTCGGATCGGTAACGGATACTAACAATCCGGATTCAGATTCTGACGGATATAAACCCCTCCAAACGAATACAGCTCGGATACGGTCGGTAAATATCGGTACAATTTTCACCCTTAATTCCCATGATAATCATTTTTAAGGGTGGAACCGGATCGGATACGTATGGAATCGGACTTAGCATCTTATACCATGTTTTATTTCGAATACGGATTCATATATTTTTGATACGGATACCTCAGATTTGGATACATTCAAATATTTTGGATATTTTATTGCATTTTGTGATTCAAAGTAGGGGTGAATTAGGCGTCTACAATTTTTTCTCGTGAAATTTAATCCTATTGAATAAGTCTAATTACCCAATGTGCTTAAACCTTAAAGAGTGACTATCTAGTCGTATTAAGGTTTACATCTAAGTTCCAACCCTATCCTAGCATGGCAAGTTCAGGAATTGAATTGCAGAAATTAAAGCTAGGGGTAGAAAACAAATTTTTTTGAGGTATCCAAGAGTCGGCACTCTCCTCTAGTCCTCGTTGGAGCATCTCGAAATTTTTTTTGTTTTCTAGCAATAATTCTTTCTCCAACTCTGGACCGGTGGTTTTCAAACGGAGCACAACCTTCTTGGGGCTTCTCTCAAAACTCCTCTTTGAGAGCTCACCAAGAACACCAACTTCAAGCCATCTAGGTGATGTCGATCACCAAGAGTAAGTGTAACAAGCAAACAACCTCACTTGAGATATAAAAGTCCCTTCATCAAGTTGCTTGAATTAAAGACCAAGAAAGAAGGTAAGCTCTCCAATTATAGATAATATCATCAACATAGACTTGCCAAATAAAGAGACCATTTTCAATTTTCTTTGTGAATAGTGTTGTATCACATTTTCAATCTTGAAGTCTTTGGCTAGAACGAAATCTCCATAGCACTGATAAAAGGCTCTAGGTGCTTGTTTGAGATCATAGAGAGCCCTTGGAAAACTTTTACACGTGATTAGAGTATCTTGGATCTTCAAAGCCCGGTAGTTGATCAACATAGACTATCTCAACGATGAAGCCATTTAAGAAAGCACTCTTCATATCCATTTGATAAGGGATTGACAACTAGATCTTGATCTGGTGGTTAACCACCCTATGGAATCTTGGTAAATTCATGATTTAATATGTCGATGGAGGCCATGTACTATTTCACTAGCGTTATTGATTGAACACATAAGGTATGTATCAGTGAATAAGTCCAATGTCCTTTATACTACTCTGAAAATTGGCATGATAAAAGTCAGAAACTTCTAACTGACTTCTTTTACCGCAATCCAATCAACTTGTATATTATTTACGAATCCACTGGGATATTAGGATATATCACATATATTTGAGACATAAGTTTTAATAACCACATTGATTTTCTTATACGGTACTACCATACATCACAATATGTTTGTATGTTGCAAGTAATGATAATTCAACTCTACTCGCAAAAAAAAATGATAATTCAACTCGACGAAATATCATGAGAATACATTATTCATTGCATATTCTGGAATTACATCAAATACATTTAACAAGCACCAAACTGGCTCTTGTGGAGCTAAAATAGCAAGATGTCACACAGCAAGCATAAGAGTGCCCTAGTACTTTCTGAAACAGACGCTATATATGGATCTGAAAATACTGAAAGCTTAAGGTTCAGCTACCTTAAGATTCATATATATAGCAGCTCGATCTGGTCAAGAAACAAGGCACTTCTTTTATTTATTTGCTCACAGCCCATGGTCCGTACTGAACCACAAGCATATATGTTTAGGAGTGCAGTAGTAGTCTTATGGGTAAACCTCGATGATACCTCGAGCTCCCACTTTCTTAAGAATCTTATAGTCGGAGAAACCTGCTTTGGTAAAGATCTCACGCCAGTCATTTTCATCCCTCTGCCTGCCTCTGGTATTCACCATCATGAGCATGTCCATCAGGAGTTGGGCTTCAAACATTACTGGCCCTAAAGAAGGGACAAGAACTATTTCTATAATGATCACCTTCCCTCCCTCTTCTCGGGAAGGAATTGCCTTCCTGCATTGTTCCAGGATCTTCACACAGTCCTCATCGCTCCAGTGGTGAAGTACGAGCTACATACGGAAAGATCTCAAAGGTGAGAACTTTATATTGGAGAGTGAAGTTCAAATAATAAGATGTAGATGCAATGATAATGTTAAACAATTATGTCTCAGTTTCTTTAACACACAGAACTTTGTATAGTTTCCTTTCAACAATATATAATTTGTGCAGGGAGTAATGGTCCCCATTTTTTTCTCCTTTTTAACAAATTACTTCATACCTTGAGCAACACAGCTTGAGAAGGTGGAACAGATTTGAACATGTCACCAGCGACGTAGTTTATGACACCGTCGGCTGGTGCATTCTTTATGACTTCTGGAAGGTCGAGCACGGTGCACTTGAGGTGAGGGTAAGCCTTGACGATTGCCCGTGCCGTCGTGCCATCTCCTCCGCAGCAGTCAGTTAGCGACTGCAACCCCTTGAAAAGATCATGGCACTCCCTCATTATGGTTCCTATCGCCAAATTGTCATGGTCTGCCACTCCTTGAAGGACCACCTCGTGGAGCTCACTGTCCAGGAGTGGCGTTTTCTCATGGAGGAGTGGCACACCATGTAGTTCCTCGAAGGGCGACGGGAGAGGTGGCGCCAAATCCTTCTTGAACCAGTCGGCCAGGGACAGCGACGCTTCAATATAGTGCCGCGAGCCCGTGGCCAACACGAAATATTTCTGGTTGGTGTGGTCTTCAGCATCCACACCTTCCACCAGGAGCCAGGAGAGTGGGTTGAGGCGGTAGGTCTCCACATTGGCGCCGCTGTCATCAGATGCAAAGATGCCAGAGGTGACCAGCAACCGCATCACACGGCGGAGGAACGGCAGCTTAGTTTCGGGCAAGGATAGTGCGGTTACCAGGTCCTTCGCCGACGCAGCCCCTCCAAGGTTATGGATGGCGGTCGGGACGCCGAGCTCGACGGCGCACTTGAGAGCCATGGAGGTAAGGTAGTAGAGGCTGTGGCGCCATAGGTCTGCTTGTGCCTGCAGCAGCTCGGCATCAGAGGGAACGGGGACGACGGTCTTGGAACCACCGGAAGACATTTCGGTTGCTCTCTCCTTATTATCCTCGGTGTGTATCTTTGTCACCAGGTGTTGTTGTTGTGATGCTGTTGCTGGGTTACTAGTGCCTACGAAGGGTTTAAATAGTGCCTATCGGCCAGCAACTTCTGCGCAAAGCTTCTATATGATCGATATCTCTTTGATTGTGAGGTAGCGGACAGGTGGAGTCAGTATCATATAAATTGATAGAAAACTGCAGCGTGGATCGCGTGGTGGTTGGGCCCAATCAACAGTATATGAGGCGTGAATAGGTCTCATTTTCGCATGTCATTGCAAACCAGAAAGATGGGGCTGAGATAGGGACGTAGTTATGCTGGACTATTGTGCCGTTTGTGCTTACCGCCTGCATGTCTAAACTAGCGATATAATTAAGATATATAAACCAGTGTACAGAAAGCTAATTGGAGTGGAAGTTCCATAGTCAATCAACATAAGCATATCTGACAGCAACCACATATTTGGCATTCCTCTTAGTAGTCTATGGTTTGCCTAACGGCATGATCAGGAATGGTTAATACACCATTTTACACTGTCATTTGCCATCTATTTAACTAGGTGATACCCCGCGCGTTGCTGCGGGAATTTCTACAAAATTTGAAGATGCAATTTGAAAGTAGAAACACTAAAATGATTGCATCGCGCTATTTTTTTGCAAACAACAATGTAGAGGAAAATACATTTATTTTATTGAGAGAACTACCTAAAAATTTGTAGCATGGTACTCGATTATTTGCAAAGACTAACATAATGCATAGCCGCAGAAAATCAGTAGAAGAAATAAATTCATGATTCTAATGGATGTTGATGTGGACAGCTTGCATGTTGAGAGAAGATCTAGTGGATGGTGATGTGGACATCTTGCATGTTGAGAGAAATCTAACCATGACTTGTAGTGGGTACCAATTATATAGGTTATATAGATTATGGTTCCATGGTGGTTTTAAACTATTTTAACGTTTCAAGGCTTGTTTGGCGCAGCTCCTGCTCGGAGATCCCAACGTTGCAGTCTGTAAGTAATTTATGTAGTTTAAGCATTTATACTTAGTAGTTTAAACATGATGATGATCTTTGAGCTGGAGTTGTACTAGAAAAACCCTAAAACATGTGAAGAACTGTGACAAGAGGACACTGGGGGAGATGAAGTTGAATAGCGTCCTGGGCAGGCTTTAGTGGAAAACGATCAAGAAAAAATCAAACACACTAGTAGATCCAACATGATGATGATCTTTGCGCTGGAGTTGTACTAGAAAAACCCTAAAACATGTGAAGAACGCTGTAGTTTCTGTGCAATACTGCCAAAATATACTGTGACAAGAGGATACTGGGGGTGATGAAGTTGAATAGCCTCCTGGGCCAGCATCAGTCGAAAACGATCAAGAAAAAAAAAGAAAACACCAGCAGACATACAACATTAATAGTGTCGGCAGGAAACAAGACATTATCCTTGCTGCATCTAAAAAAGAACGAAATTGTTATCGAGTAGTTATATTTATATAATGATTTCCACAGCTGGTCTGTGCAACTGGCATGGAGTATGACTATCTAGTATCCACGTCATTAAATTATTGCTGCAAGCTTAATGTCAGGGACATGGGGTAGGGGCCGTCATTATTAATGAGGTATTTAGTAGTAGTGTATGTAGGTATAGGTATTGATAGCTCAGATTTGGTGACTTTATTTCTCTGAGTTACTGACTTTTACTAGAGACCATTTTGAATATAATTCTCTACCTCCATAAAATTGTGCACATCGTGTCAGTACCTCGATCAGTAGTTGATACACATAGCCCTGTTTGGTATGGAGGGCTTATTATAAGCCCCATTGAAACGAACTGGATTCCCAATTACGAGAATCCGACTCCCTGTACCCTTGTGATAGTCCCAGGAACAACAGCTATCACGTACAGAACTCATTTCAGTCAAATATCACATCCATACATTGATTAAGGCCCTCAAACATGATATAATTACATAGCGGTAAGGTACAAGCCCACTGGGCTCAACGACAAAAGGAAAACACTACGCAGCGGATAGCTAAAAGCTTCTGGAGCTTCAGGCCTTTACCTCCACAGGCATCCTTGAGCGCAGCGCACAACCCTCAATTACGCCTCCCGTCGAAGTCGATCTTGGACTTGGAGTCCTCTCCTGTAAACCCAGAGTCTGTCCCCAAGGAAAGGGACAGGTCCACGTCACCAACCATAATATGCAGCAAAGCTTTATAGTGGCCTAAACTAGTAGTCAAATATTCAAGGGATATAAGCTGAGGGTTTCCTATGCGCGCAGCAGCAATAACCCAAGTTCATCTCATCACCAACTCCTATCCTCACCAAAGAGTTCACACTCCCCAAAACCAACCATCAACCTCACAACCACATCGGGCTCGTCCTGCCTCAACAGGTTCCCGCAATAATCATTTACCAACTCATTTCACTCACTAGTCGACTCGGTGAGCTCCCTCCCCACCTTGTCTCAACAGCAAACGCTGGTCCAACCTCTCTTGACCCAAAACAAGGATGAGGTGAGAAAGCAAAATTCCATGCTAATCAGGAAAAGCCAGATGAAGGATCGTCCGTGACCGTGGACGCGGCTATACGTATAGTTTTCACTCTGCAGAGGTTGCGCTCCAGGAACCACCCGGGCTGCAGACGGTAGCCAGCCGCCTTGAGACACAGCCCACAGCAAAGACCCTAAGGAGTAACGGTACCATCCTGCTTCCCTGGGCTCGGACAAACATCTGCACGCTAACATCTGCCCCAGGGATGTGAAACCTTCCCACCGGGGCCAGTCGGGGGCTGTGGTAAATCAGTGAGAGTACGCCGCAACGAGTCCCCCTTACACATATCATACTCGAATCTCCTACAGTCCTGGTACCGCACTCAGTAGGCTTGCTGAAACCCTCCCCATACTAGGTAGATGGTGAGCACTGTAAATTGCAACATCCGGGTCATCCCGATACGACCCTTAATTGTCGGTAATGCGAGTATCAGCGTCAAAGCGATCCGCCGCAACGGTCCGCAATCGGCACCCATTACAGGTATGGCCGCCCAAACTCCTCAAATCCATTAATCTCAAGTAATCCATAAATGTACCCGCAACAGGTACTCCATAGGAACTGTCCGAGTGCAGTTCCAAAGCACCCCGATCAAACGACCGGGTTGTTATCACTCGCCTCCACCGCCTAGCTGCACTACTCCTCCCAAGCCACCCAAACTCACGCCAAGAGGATCAATCACACCCATCCCAACACATGCAAGCATAGCATTCTCAATAAGTGGATAATAGGTAGCAAGGAAACAGGGTAGATAAAAGGCAGTGCACGGTTGCGATAAATAAAATAAGACGCGGCTACAAGCAATGAAACACCAAAACAGCAAGAAAAAAAGACCTAAGGAACACCAAACTCTACACTAACACGTAGGTCATGATTTTAAAAAAATATAGAAACTGGTTTCATATTTTTCTGAGCTACGGTTGATTTATTATTAATTATAACTCAAAGGCAAATTTTGCTCCTGTACATCCAACTTTCTTCGAATTGGTCAAAACACACCGACAACGAAATTGGTCCAGTACCATTATAAAATCATGATCATTTACTGTAAAACACCGCAACAATTATAATATTATTTTCTTTGATATGAAGAGAGAGAGGATAGAAAAAGTCTCTTTTGCCCTCGAGTGAAGATGTCAGCTCTATCCTCTTCCTATTAGGCTGCTAGCACTGGGCCCGGTAAAAGGCTCCTCTACACCACGTAGGAGGCTTTAGGGAAAAAAAACTCCCGCAGCGGGCTCCCCGACCGCCTCCGCTATACAAGCGGAGGGCCGCGCCTCCCCCAAAGCCAGAGGAGGTGGGGGAGCTCCGGTACTGAAACGAACCGGATTCCCAACGACGAGAATCCGACTCTCTGTACCCTCGAGATAGTCCCAGGAATAGCAGCTATCTCGTACAGAACTCATCTCAGTCGAATATCACATCCATACAACGATAAAAGATTCAATACATGACATATATAAAACATAGCGTCTGGTACAAGCCTCTGGGCTAAATCGACAATAAGAAACAACTACGCAGCGGT
>OAMR01001207.1:94736-106919 GCA_900205405.1 Echinochloa crus-galli
CCGGAGCTCCTAAGGTTGCGTAAAAATAAAGTAAGGCACGGCTACAAGCAACGAAACACCAAAACAGCAAGAAAAGAAGACCCAAGAAACACCAAACTCTACACTAACGCGTAGGTCATGATTTTAGAAAAATATAGAAACTGGTTTCATATTTTTCTGAGCTACGGTTGATTTATTATTAATTTTTAAAGTTTAAATCATTTTCCAAAAAATATTAAATAATTCTGAAAAAGAAAATCAGTCAAGCTGGGACACATGGCAGCACCAGGGCGTGCCAGGTCATCACTGCTGACGTCAGCATGACGTCATCAGTGGGGCCGGCTTTGCTGACGTCATCGTGGGCCCGGATGACGTCAGCGTGGACTTGGTCAACCGTGCGCCGTCCCCGATCAAAGAGGGTCCACGGTGGACCGGGTTCACAGGTGCACGGTGCACCGGGCTCATAGGATCAGGTGTGGCCGCGCTTGGATCCTCTGTGGTTGGCCGTGTGTGGTGGTGGTGTGGGTCACAGTGTGGCTTAGGCCGGCGCGAACGCGCGCGAGTTGGTGCACGGCCGGCGGCGACGGCCATCGACGGCGATCGTCGGAAAACGGCTGGCGAGGCTCGGGATCGACAAGGAAGGGCCCGGCTTGGCTTCGCGGACAAGATTAGCAAGAAAGAGAGGGGGTTCGGCCGGCGAAGCGGCTCCCCGACGTGGAAAGGCGGCGGCGGTCTGCGACGGTGGGGCAGGGCCGGCGACGACCAAACGAGCAGGGGGTTAACGCGCGCGTGCTCGTGGACTTCAAATCGCACTGGGTCTCGCCACGGCTCGGCGGCGTTCGGGTGCGCGTGCGCGGCGTCGTGGTTGCCCATGGCCGCGACACGGCCTTGGCGCACACGCGGCGGCCGGCATCCCGGTCCGCGGTGGCCTCGGCTGCTGAGGAAACGGCGACGGCGGTTTGCGGCAAGGTTCAGCGGCGCGAAGGGGTCCTGCAAGGAGCGCCGCGGCTCGAAGGCCGGCAACACAAGGGCTAGCACGGCGGCGGCGCAACGGCGACGGGAAAAGGGGATGAACAGGGGAGGTGATGGCGGTGCGGCGGCTCACCGAGGAATCGTGGTCGTGCGCTGCAGCTCAATGACGACGTGCGGAACGACGGTGGTTCGTCGGCGCCCCTGGTCCGGCTCCTCCTTGTGCTCTGCGCCGGCGACGTCTTCTCGATCGGCGGCTTCAAGTTCGTCGGCGTCGCGGCGGCAGGGTACGGCTCCGCTCCGGCTCCTCTCCTCCCTCTCCTCTTCTCCAATTGGCTCTCCCTCTCTTCCTCTTTCTTGGTTCGCAAGGAAGGAACCCCAAAAGGGGCGGCGGCTCGAGGGGAAAAGCGCGGCGCCGAGGGGAATTTTATAGGGGCGCGACTAGGGCTTGAGCGGCACGGACGGCGATGCGGCCTGGGCGTGCGCGCCTTTACACGCGGCAACATCCGGACGGGCCGCGGAGCTCCGCGACGGGATTGGCCGAGCGGCGGCGTGGGGTAGGACTGAGCGCGCGCGGTGTGTGAGGAGGAAGACGGCACTGTGCTGTGTGGGTCCCGCCGGTCAGCGGCTGAAGGAAGGGAAAGGGGGGGTGCACGGATGAAGATTCGGCCGTGGCTGGGCCGGACGAAGCAGGCTGGGCTGGCGGGGGTTGAAGGAGGAAAGGGAAAGATGCGGTGGCGAGCTGGGCCGGCGGTTGGGCTGAAAGGCCGGACGGGCTGGTTAGTCTGCTGAGCCGGGAAAGGAGTTTAAGGGGGGTTAGCTGGACTTTGGTTGGAAGATTGGGCCCACAAACAGTTAGGAGGTTTGAAATTAGTTTGGGCTAGTTAGTGTTTGAATTCAAATCTAGAATTTGCATTCAAACCAACCAAAAATCCAATAAAACCAATTGAACTCCAAATCACACTATTTGGTCCTTGGCACTTTAAATTGATTTTTAATTAATTTAAATTTGCCTAAGAATATAGAGGGCAAAATGGAAGACAACCTTATATGTTTGTTGGCATGCACAATAATTCACGAAATTTTTTGAAATTACGGATTTTTGCATTCAACAATTTCCTACGAAAATACGGGATGTTACACACATAAGCCCCTCGCAAGAGATGTTTGGTTCTCTAGGCTCATATAGTGAAAAGTGTGGTGACTGTTGTGAGATTCATGTAAATCTCTACTCTAATAACTCTGTGCTAGGAAACCTTCTGGTGCGATCTGCCTCCGCTTGGGTCTGCCTGTGATCCATGGTACACGGGTCATCGGACGCTTCGTGCGATCCCCACGCCCACCAGCCCGACTCCCGCTCCTACGCCCCGAAATCCACCCCCGCCCTCGCCGCCAGCTTGACTCCCACCTCCGACGCACGCCGCCAGCCGCCACGGCCCCGCCTCCACGCCGCCGCCACGGCCCCATCGACTCGCCGGGCTTCCCATCCGCCGCCGCCTCGCCGGATTCGCCTCATCGCAGGCAATCCGCCCCGGCGCGTCCGTGCTGGATTTGGCCAGCGCCCCGGCCGGCGGAGACGGCCTGCCCCGTACCGCAGTGCCGCGCCTCGACGACCGTGCCGAAGCTGCCCTGGCCGAGCGCGCGCGTCAGCTCATAGTCTGCCATGCTCCAGAGGCCACCAGGAGGGTTCAGCCCGGCCACGTATGCGATGGTCGCCGTGAAGATGACGAGCACCAATAAGGTCTCCATGGCGACCGTGCGGAGTTTGTGGATTTCACGTGGTGCCCGGAGCGCGGCACAATGGTGAACAACGTGTTCTACGCAGCGTCAGCAGATCTCCACAGGTGGGGATGGGTTTGATTGCTTCTTCCTTTTTCTCTTTCCCTAATTCTTATTTCTCTTTCCAATCTCAGTCTCACGCAGGCTTTATTGCATCGAGTATGATTTTTTAATTTTGCTACTGCTGCACACTCTAATGCTTCTCTAATGCTTTGCGTATGGACCATTTATACTCTATATGACTTCGTAGGTTATAGAGCCATCTGCTAATGTATCTACGGTGGACTCAATTGCAATGTAAATTTATCGAATTTCTTCCTTTTTACATATTTTTTTTGAGTAAAGATTTGCATCCTATCCCATATGTTCACATCTGAAGCTGCAAATTATTCCTATCCTATATCTGTAGATCTGAAGCTGCAAATTATTAGACTAAGCCCAGTAACCAGGAGAGGAAATGCTGATTAGCGCAGGGCTTTGCATTGCCTTTCGGATGGCTGCAGTTGAATATATATCAATTTATTATGTGAAGTATCTTATATTTTTCTCAGTTCTAATCATCCTATTTGCTTCAATACAATGCTTGGTTTGCAGAGCTTTGTAAGCACATAGTTCTTGAATTGGAAAGGGAATTGGAGAATTTAGAAAACTCTATTGGTTGAATGCCAAATTGTTCTGTGGCGGCTTACAGTCTTAAGTGCTTTGCAATGTTAGTCTCAATCCCCTCTACTGGTTGTGATGATAGTACATGCATACATGTACATCCATATATCTTGGGTGCACTCCGCACTCGGTCTGTGACCTACTCACAGTAGTCAGAGACCTGCTCACGACACTCAAGTCTAATACACATTTACAGGTCTAATACACATTTACAGCTGTATAATTTCAAGGTTACAGGTCTAATACATAGTTTTCACCCCTCTTCTCTCACAAGCAAATTCCAGTTCCAGTTCGTTGCAGGGTATAGATCTCCGCTATAAAAGTCACTCTGTATATGTTTAGTGTGTGTTGGAAAAAAACTGTATGTGCTAATTTGTCAAAGGTTGCTGCAAGCGTTTGATTCCTGGTTAATGATACAGGCATATTTCTTATTAATATATATGTATATGGAGATCTCAATGCACTGGGGATAATATTTATTTTTCTTGGATTCTTTTTGAGGAACAAGGATAGAAATTTGGTGGTATTAAACGCCTACTATTGTACTCCGTAGATATTTTTATTGACTACTGTAACAAGACAATTAGATGCCCTCTCTTAGTCTCTCAACCTGAGTTACTGACTGCATCAATATCCAAGGCATCAACTCTATTTAATTTAATTTTAGATTGCTGATTGACTACTGGTTAGAAAAGAAAGCTAATGCTGCTAACCAATTAGTGATCATCCATAAGAATGGTTTGCTGATATAGAAAAAGAGATGGCCTCAAACACCCTAAAGGTCATAAGGCTTGTGAACCCTTTCGGATCAGGGGAGACTTAAAATTACAGTAGTGAACTTAAGTTGCTACAGAAACTTATTTGAGTTCATAACTAAGTCATTTGTCTGTATTTTCTATTTGTTTTGCAGATCATCAAAAATGGAGGAGGGGGAGGAAAACAATCTGATTTCCAGTTCTACATACACGTATTTTTTCTCTTATCTTTATTAATTTACAATGTCTTCTTACCTCAGACATTTTACTAATCACTGCAGTAGTTTTATTTCACTGTATGATTATTCAATTTCTAATACTATGGTGATAAATCTTTCTGTTGAGGGATGCACTTGAACCTGTATTAACTGAGTGTTGTAGACTCTTGATTTTGTGACTTATAAGAAATGCAGTTGAATTTGTAAACTGTGGCCATTGCTTGTGCTCATTGAAATACAGCGACATTTGGATTGATTTGGATAATAATAACATTAGGAAAGAGGGAAAAACAATGGAAATATTGATCTGTTTTTTTCCCTTCCCCTCCGCCGTGTTCCTGCAGATATTGTGCGGACGCTGGCGCTCGACTTCAGATAAACAAGGTGGGGGCAGTTCCATAACTTCAGATTTACCACAGGCAACAGCAGCAGAAGCAGCAGTGTGAGGGCGGCAGCTTGCAGCAAGCCAGGGGAGGAAAGACGATGAGCACGGCGAGGTTCATCAAGTGCGTGACCGTTGACGATGGCGCCGTCGGCAAGACCTGTATGCTCATCTCCTACACCAGCAACATTTTCTCCACGGTGAGTGATCAAGATTCTTCTTGGGTTGCGGCTTCATTCCTTCTGCTAGCTGCGAGGCAAGCCCAAGGTTGTTATTCGCTGCTGAAACCTCTTGTCTGGCTGTGGACAGGATTATGTGCCCACAGTGTTCTGACAACTTCAGCGCCAACGGCGTCGTCGACGGCAACACGGTGAACCTTGGCCTCTGGGATACTGCCGGTATGTTTGGACTGACTTTCAGTATAGTCGTATTGGCGTGCTAGATTTCAGAAACCTATGAAGATTTCATCGGTAGCCTGAACATTTTCAGCAGTAAGAGGTGTTAGGTAGAAGGATTGCGAGTTTCCTGATTATTTGTGGCAAATAGCCCCTTCTCATCCTGATTTAGATTTGATTGGAAGAGTCTTGACTCCTTAAGTCAATCTTGATTGTTTAGTGTATTTTCTTACTTGAGAGTTAAGAACAAACATTTCACTACCTCGGCATTGAATTATGGATCAGTGCGCAATCCAATGTTTGAGCTTGTTTCCTGAGAATTATGTACAAAGGTTGACCAAATCCATCTTAGTGAGTTGAATATTTACAATTTAAGCAGTCTGCTCTTTCTTCTTTGAATAGTCCATCTTCTATACTGGTTTATTATAATGGCTCCTTATAATGTTCACTAACAAATGGATTTATTTTTTCAAATTGGCAATGACGAGTGGTTTAATGTACAAGAGGTTGTTTGCTACACACACATCTTTCTGTCCAAACGGATTTTGTTTAACATCTGTTTCAACTATTAGCTACATAGTTTGAGTCATTTCACACTATTAGCTACGTTTCAGACTCCTGAAGTAGAACTATTATGAACAGAATATTGCCTTCGTATAATTTCAAAGGTGGAGGCAATCTCAATTTATGTTAGTGGTTAAACTGGTACAATAGATTTGCAGTATAAAGATATTGTTTTTTCCTTTTTATCCTTTGGGCTTCAGAAAATGGTTTACCAAAAGTAACAAAAATGACCATAGTATTTTTGTACACCACTTGATTTGTGAGTGTGAATCATAGCCTACAGCCAATCATTAATAGATGCCTAGATTTGATAATAGAAAATGGTACACTCTCTCTTACAGTTCTATAAACAGCTAATGCTCTATTGTACATTAAAACACGTTGGATCATATGGAAGTAACATTTTAATACACACAGCAATGTCATCTCGAAACTGTGCTTACCTGCTATACACATTGTCACAGATGGACAACACTGATAGTCCTTGACCATGCCTTGCCTCCTTCCACAAAGCACGACGATGCCGGCATCGCGTGAGGAAGGCCTGATGATCAGTCGTGCCATCAGGCATTCACACCCCTGGTGTCCCATGAGGGAGGCCCGTCGATCGGGCAGAAAGAAACATACAAGTGAATCTACCGGAGGAAAGCTCCTTGCCATATTGATGTTCCATATATCACGCAACAATGAGCAACAATGAGTAAGCAAAACTTCCACACTATTATCTGTGATATGCCAAATAGTTTATGAAATACGAAAATAATTTTAAGCTCTCTGAATGTTTATAAAAAGGACCTAATACACAGCAAAATAGCCTTTTATTATAGTTTAATCAAGTGCAAGGTCGGAGTAGGATACTGCAGCCTATTTTAAATTCAAATATCTAATTTATTGTTTTCAAAACAATATTTGGGCACAACATGCTTCTTTCTTTTTCTCGATTTTTTAGGCAAAGAATTCAGTTAGTGGAACTCTAATTCGTTTTGTAAAACTATTAAAATAGGAAGACCACCTCATAGTAGAGGTAACTGGATCTTTGTTGCATTGAGTCAGTGATCAATTAGCTTTGCATTAGTGATGTTATTAGTTTGCAGAAAATTTCTATAACACAGCTTATAAAGATCTAAAACTGTTGGCTTGGTACCAGTTAAATACATTTTTCTGCACCATGTGCATGAATTGGAACATGGAGACCCGGGTTTTGACAATCTGTAGGGGCTTAGTATTCTGTCAGTTGAGCTCTGCGATTTGATTTCTTAGACTATTCTAATTCCAAGCCCTGCTCATAGTTGAGATATATGCATGGATCTTTGTTGCATTCAATCAGTGATCAATTTTAGTTGGGCATTAGGTTTGGTTGTAGATATACTCTCTCATTTCAGCTGTACCCTGATCTGAATTCCAATGTAATCTCTGAATGCGGATGTAGTCTCTCAATTCAGATGTACTCTCTTAATTCGAGTGTGGTTACGTTGGTGGTGAAAATATCTTGCTCCTAGATTCCAAAACTGGGGGTTCCTAAATTTTTTCTAGATTTCATTTCATAGGGTTGCTGGTTACCACCACTTGGTGTTGTCAAATCTAAACATATATGTTAATTTTTGGTAAGGACAAGTAGGCACTGCAGGAGGACCCTGACCCCGAAGAACAAGACTGATGCCCACGGCGTTTGGGAGGTAAAATTTGCGTTTTGTATGCTTGTCAATTTATGCTTCCATGATGCGATTTTCTTGCACTACCTCATCTGTCGACAGGGTACCACAAACGTAAGATTCCTAAAAGCTCCCCTTGCTAAGTTGAATCCCAAGCTTCTTGCATCTGCCTGATGTTTTAAATCCTTGTTGTATTATTCAATTACAAATATGAATCCATAGATCAAACATTGTTGTATAAATGATCAGTGAGTGCCTTACCTGGGCATGTGCTCCTATAGTTGTAAACACTAACATTGTTGGATCGAAGCATGTGGTCATATAGTTGTAAACGCAAACATTGGTCTATTTATATGAAAAACACAATTTGATATTTAGTGGCACCGTCATCATTTAATTAATAGCTTGCATTATATATAAATTAATAGTCATAGCATATACAACAGAATCAACCGCGGTTTTGTAGCCCATCATCCATACCTTTGCGAAAAACAGAAGTATTAATTTTCATGGACTTCGGTGCGACCCTACAGCCGTCAAAATTGAATTTTTCGTGTGGTCTATTTATGTTACTCCATGTATCATACCCGTAGCAACGTACGGACATTTACCTAGTAAGCCTCAAAAGCACCTCTCTATGGGGGCTTATGGGCTTATGAAGGGCTTATAAAAATAAGTCTCTATAAACCCCTTTTGTCTGGTTAAAAGGAGGCTCATCTAGAGGGGCTTATTATAAGCCTCTCTAAACCAAACAGGGCCATAAACGACACAACAAATTATGTAGAAACCATATTTTCGTCTTTCCTGATACTAAAAATAGGGTTACATGGTGTTAAGGCTTTATAAGGATGGCCTAATGCCAACGCAGCAAACGAGGAAACAAGCACAACACGGCAAACTAGACAAAGAGCTTCTACTGCAGTAGTCCTACGGCGTCATGGCTCCATTCCTACAGTCCTCCTTTGGTGCAGACGTAATCCTTACTCCTACGCGTAGCGTTGGTCACTTGGTCTTCATCCGTACTCCCATCAGCCTGGGCATTCGGTTTAAACCGACATTTCGGTTCAGTTTTTCGGTATGAAAATATTTCGGTTTTTCAAGATTAGAAACCAGTTTGGTGCTCTGAGAAACAAAAAACAACGCTTTCGGTGTTGGTTTTTTTGGTTCGGTTTTCGGTATACCGAATAGCATCGAACAGCATCATGTACATCACAGGCCGGCTAGACAACAACCTAGTTCAAACATAATTATATTATAAAGTGACAGCTGACATGACAAATTCCCGCTTCGAGGTCCTCTTGACACGGTCACTTATGCCAGCGAAGTGAGTGTCAGCGTCAAATGCGTATCTGCCGCAATGGTCCATAAATCAACACCTATTATAGGTATAGTTCATCAACCCGTGCTACTGCATGGGCTAGCATTTTAATCTTTAGTCGATGCAAATATTTGAGATTATTACATAGTTCTGATTTGGAAATTTATAGTGTTTTTATATTCCTACACAAAAATAGGTAATCATGAGCATGTATGCCAAATGGATTCTAAATGGACCATTAAATAATGTATAGTAAAATATTTCTATATTGTTTATTGATTGATGGAAATAAGTATAAAATTTGTATTCCAACTTTGAAATTACCCATGCTTGTAGTGGAAACTTTAAAGGCTATTAGTTGAGGATGATTTCTAACTTACAATCATGATATATTCTTGGGAAAATTGGCTACAACACACTGTGATTTCGTGAAATTCCAATTCAACACTGAAATGATAAAATTGAACATAGGATACCGTTTGGCAAAGAATCCAACATCCCTAGGACATCACTATTATATACATATTCTATTAAAGAAAAATGTATTATTGTTTAATGTATGAATTAAGTATCTTAATTATACTATAAGATAATATTCAGTATGTTAATTTATTTGATGCAAATACCATCACCAGAGACGCTAAGCCATACTCCATCTACCATTAAAGAACGCAATTTGAGCATTCAAAATTTGTCCCACAAAAAATAGCATTGAGGGGTGAAAGGCCTCTAGCCTAGTGGTTAGAGAGCCTGAGTAGCACCCAGAAGACCCAAGTTCGACTTCCTGTGAGAGCGAATAATTGGATTCGGAATAAAAAAATATAAAAAATAGGTAGGGGCTTCCCCTCCCGACTTTGGTCAAAAAAATAATAGAATTGAGGGTCAATCTCATTGAAGACATGCCTGGTAATTGGGAAACAAATTGAGTACAAGCGGTACGACCCGCACCGCACGGGCGGTGATGCGCGGGTTCGCACACCCCGCGCGTAGTACGCACCGCGCGTACTCAATTTTTTCCGATAATCGTGATTACTTATTATCATTTGGATTCTTGTTTAATTAATATGCGTGAAGAAAAGACTACAATCCCATTGTTTGTCGTTATAGAGGGAGTATAGAGCACTGTCAACTTTGCATGTGAAGTTTATTGGTAATATTACTTATACTGGGGGATCATGTATGGCCATAGACAAATGAAGTCAACTTACTGGAGGAATTGTGTCTAAAGCTCATAGAAATTCAAAGAAATAACTTAGAAGAGCATTCCACTCATATTTATTATTTATTTTACAAAATTAATATAACGTGGTTGCATATATACATAACAAATACCCGTTTACTTTATTAAATGAATATAATGCTAATTAGCAATGATGATGCAGTTAATATGTGGTTTTTCCCAATATATAAACAATCAACATATTGTCCCCTTTGTGTATCATTGTCAAGACCTGATGAATGTGTTATGGGATCAATGTGCACCAGGCAAAGAGGATAATATATACGATGTTCACACATACCTTGCTCATCGCAATGGTATAATTCACTACTAAAAAACTCTTTGTAAGCGTTCCCTATTTTTTCTCTAGAGGTGGACGGGAAGTTCGCCCGCTCCTAAAAAATGTGACTGTTACTATAGCATCTGGCGAGCAGTGTGGAGCTACTCACCTGGCGGGTGACCGCACCTACAAACAATATGTTCATCGCCGGACTATGGCATGGCCTGTTGTTGCAAATGTATTTTTAGGAACGATCAAACACCCGACCTTGCAAATGTCTCATTTTTAACTGCGAAAAGCAGCTGCGGGCATTGCATCCGCACCTAAAAACGTGTTTTTACCCGGCCCTAAAATCCTTTTTTGTAGTAGTGATTTTACAGCCCTCACTACAAGAAATTTGGCCTTATATGACGAATATCTGATGACGTTTGACTTATTCGTCGTTATCATGTTTAGTTTTGTGACGTTCTATATCATACAACGCACCTTAGTGACAAAAATAAGGTATTAGTCACTAAGAGTAACTATGAATCGTCACAAACTCTGACAAAGCTAAAATCGCGACGAATTTTATTTTATCATTAAACAAAACTGTTAAACGTCATAAATTTTTTTTTTAAAAAAATAAGATTATAGTGGGTCCCACGGCCACTTGGACAAGTGGGCCCAAACTGTCAGCATGGTCTTACATAGTATTTTTTTTTCTGCTCTTTTTTTTATTTCGGCCCCATTGTCTTTTTTTTGGCCCAGCCAAATGGGCTAGACCGGCGCCTTTTATCTTTTATTTTCCCGGCCCAGCCAAGTGTCCTTCACAGCCCGCAAGTGTAATTGACGTCGTGGGCCTTGGTCTGGACGGCCGTGCAGCCCGCAAGCGCGCTAAAAAAATCCTGCGCCGGTGCTCAAAAAATTCCTGCCGCTTCAAGCGTTCAAGGAGTCGAAGCGTGGTCGCAAGGATACGAGCCCTGCGCCTTACCACTGAGCTAGAAGAAGATTGCTGTTTACAGTGCCAATTAGATTGTATATATTATATGTTATTGGATTAATACATGACTGCTTCAAGCCCGTGGGAGCGCCGCTCGACACAGGCCCTTGGGAGCGCGCCGTCTTTGCCGGCGCTGGCGTCGTCGCCCGTGCTCGAAGAGCACCGCCGTCTCCCGTGCTCCTCATATTCTGGATTCAGCGGATCCGAGGATGTCGTCGCTTGTGCATCTGGCGAGAGGGCAGGACCTCTCGTGGCCGCCCAGATCGGCTAGTTGCCGGCGGCGGGAAGCAGCCGGGCCCTAGGTGTCGCCCAAGCCGAGCAGCCTGAGGTGGCCGTTGGTTGCTCTCCCTGGCGCCGCTGCTCTAAGAGGGCCCTT
This sequence comes from Echinochloa crus-galli, assembly GCA_900205405.1. NCBI lineage: Eukaryota > Viridiplantae > Streptophyta > Magnoliopsida > Poales > Poaceae > Echinochloa > Echinochloa crus-galli. The sequence continues at coordinate 106,268 of OAMR01001207.1, forward strand.
GATTTGGCATCCGCTGCTGCTGCCCTGTTACCTAGCAAGGTATGACATGCTCATTTGTTTCAATGAATTAATGTTGCATTGCTTAGGAATTGCTTATTGATATTTGCAAATTGAAAGGGAATCATTGCTTAGAAATTGCTTATTGATTTGGCATCCGCCGCTGCTGCCCTGTTACCTGCAAATTGATGGATATTTTTTAGTGTCATTTACATGGCTGTAGATAGATTATTTGTTTTGGCAATTTGTTCTGCCATGACAACTCTTTTGCAAGCACCTAGCTGCCTCAATTGTAATGGAAGTGGCAGTATGGCCGCCAGCAGTCACTTCTTAACTTTTTGTCATAGGAATGTTGTCTTTAAGTATCAGGATTATTAGGATGCTAGTGAACCTTGCATGCTGTAATCCTGGGCAAAACAGATTAACCTTGACTAGTTGTTGGAACATGCATGATTACTAGTTGTTGGAACATGCCTGATTAGCTGCAGTTTGGGGCACATGCTAATATAAGACCAACTGACTTTGTTTGCCTCTTATTTTAGAAGCAAGATAAGTACAAAGATGCGCCTCCTACCGCAATTGACCTCTTCAGAGATCTGCATTGCAGCAGCAAGACGGGTCTCAGTGAGCCCGTCAAAGAAGCACTTGTAAGTTT
>OAMR01001207.1:111223-128153 GCA_900205405.1 Echinochloa crus-galli
AGTTGTATCATGTGGTGGATTAACTTGTTTGTTGCCATGCTTGACGGGTGCTGCTTTCGGCCTATGCATTCTTGTTTCAATGTAAATTCGTGACTGTGTTGTGGGTTCGTAACTAAACATTGAGTGCTTTTAGCTTTTCATGGTTAGATTGTATCATGCGGTGGATTGATCTAATCTGATTGGTGGTGTGGCTTCAAACGAGTTGTATCATGCGGTGGATTAACTTGTTTGTTGCCATGCTTGACGGGTGCTGCTTTCGGCCTATGCATTCTTGTTTCAATGTAAATTCGTGACTGTGTTGTGGGTTCGTAACTAAACATTGAGTGCTTTTAGCTTTTCATGGTTAGATTGTATCATGCGGTGGATTGATCTAATCTGATTGGTGGTGTGGCTTCAAACGAGTTGTATCATGCGGTGGATTAACTTGTTTGTTGCCATGCTTGACGGGTGCTGCTTTCGGCCTATGCATTCTTGTTTCAATGTAAATTCGTGACTGTGTTGTGGGTTCGTAACTAAACATTGAGTGCTTTTAGCTTTTCATGGTTAGATTGTATCATGCGGTGGATTGATCTAATCTGATTGGTGGTGTGGCTTCAAACGAGTTGTATCATGCGGTGGATTAACTTGTTTGTTGCCATGCTTGACGGGTGCTGCTTTCGGCCTATGCATTCTTGTTTCAATGTAAATTCGTGACTGTGTTGTGGGTTCGTAACTAAACATTGAGTGCTTTTAGCTTTTCATGGTTAGATTGTATCATGCGGTGGATTGATCTAATCTGATTGGTGGTGTGGCTTCAAACGAGTTGTATCATGCGGTGGATTAACTTGTTTGTTGCCATGCTTGACGGGTGCTGCTTTCGGCCTATGCATTCTTGTTTTCAATGCAAATTTGTGACTGTGTTGTGGGTTCGTAACTAAACATTGAGTGCTTTTAGCTTTTCATGGTTAGATTGTATCATGCGGTGGATTGATCTAATCTGATTGGTGGTGTGGCCTCAAACGGGTCGTATCATGTGGTGGATTAACTCGTTTGTTGCCATGCTTGACGGGTGCTGCTTTCGGCCTATGCATTCTTGTTTCCAATGTACTTTCACACATCTGGACGAACCACCAGGGACCATTGACACAGGGGATCTTCTTGCTAGTGTGCATCAGGTGGGTGGTTTGGTTGAGCATATTGTAAACACTTCCCAGGAGATATTTCCCAAGTGGGATGACTTTTCCAGCAGCCAGCTCTTCAGCCATCACAATGTGATTCAAGGTTGGCTCATTGGCCTTGCCACAAAAGACTGATCTGCATAGCCACATGTTCAGGAAGGCTCTGTATTCGACATCAGTCAGAGGACCATCAGACATATGATTCTGGATATATCTCTTGTATCCAACCCCTGTTCTTACTCCTGTCTGTTTGGAGGAACCTTTATGGTCACCAGTTTGGTTAATAATTCCTTATCATTCTGGACTTGAGTATGCAGATCTTTTACAGATTGCTTAACCAAAGTTCTCCTTTGCTCCAAGGCTGGTTGAGCCGATTGATTCTTCAGAGCTTGTTTCACTGCGATAAAATGATCATCCAATCTGGAAATTGGATCTAAAGAAGTCTTGATATCTGCAGGAAGATCTTGGTCAACTGATTCAAGCAAATCTCTTAAAAGATCAGCATTGGTGACTTGTTCCCGAGTGTCCTTATGCAGAAAAGAGAGGATTTCTTTCAGTTTTGCTTGATTCTCCTCTGATAAGGTTTGACCAGAAGAGGTCTCTTCCCCTTGTTCGGCAATTAGATCATCCACAGCTAATGAATAGCTGGGTGAAGAAGTGGTTTTCTCCTGAAAGGGATATTGCCGAACTATTGATGATTCATTGGATAAAGAGAGTGGTTAGATGCGTGCCTGGAAATGCATATATTTTGAAGACATTATTGGGAGAAGAATTTGCTTCTGCTATAAATGGAAGATATTTGAAGAGGTATTATCCCAGTATTGAAATCGATCGGTGATTGATATATTAAATTGCCGAACAGCCGATATTCGGGAAGAAATCGTCTTTAGAAGGAAATTAACAGAGACATTGGAGGAAAAGAAAAATGGCCAGTACTGAATGTATTGCCCTTAGCACAAAATATATTACATCAGGAGTTCATGCAAGATCACAAAAGATAAGTTTTATTGCCGAAATTCCATAAATCCCTAGTACAAACTACTGGAAGAGCCTGTTCAAAACAGACTGGGGATGAATGGAATCGGCAATGGCAGCACCATGGCCATCAAGACGATCAATGGAGGCGTCAATGTCTTCGATGTCTTCTGGGTTGCTGTTGGCGAAACCTACCGGCATCCTGGAATAGTCAGTGCCGGTGTGCGTCGACATGGCAACGAGACCCGTAGCGACGCCCAGGCGAACGCCATGGGAGGCCACCTCGTCGACACGGCCTGCCACCGCACCAAGGCGTGCCTCGGGTGTGTCCCCTTGGGCGTTCACCTTGTCCGCCAGCTCCTCCACCAGCGCCTTCAGTCGATCAAGTTCAGCATCACGCGCTGCAAGGTTACAAGGGGATAACAGATTAATATCATTTGAAGGACGAGGTTGAAATTGAGCAGATTGCAGGACTCACCATCAATGACTTCGAGCAGCTGCTTGCGCTCGTGCTGCCATTCAAGGTCAGCAATCCCGGCTTGCTTGGAGATGACCTCCAGTTCGCGACGAGAGTCGTCGCGCTCCGCCTTGAATCGGCGAGCATCGTCGTCCGTGTAGCGGTAGTCGTCCGATTCGAGAGATCGATTGGACGAACTCGAAGAGCTGGATGCCGCAGGAGCAGTGGCTGGAGCCGCAACTGGCGCACCAGCGGCGACAATCCATTGGATTACCCTGAGAAAACAAAGAGATTCGTCAAGGAGAGGGCAAATCTCGAGAAGAACAGAGAGAAGCAAGCAGACAATCTTTACCTCCGGCGAGCACCACCGCGACTCCCTTCGGCCTCATCGGCGGCCGGGCGCCTCCTGTTGTTGTCGGCCATTGGAAGTTCCTCGGAGTTACTGTGGATGGGGAAAAGAATGACTTGGGCCGGCAAGAACTTGGAAGACGAAGAACTTGGTGAAAACTGTGGGCTACCTGGGTGTTTATTTATAGAACCCGCAGAGGAGATCGTGGTCGGAGATCGTGGCGCGCATCCCAAAATTTCGGAAGGTGGAAAGCCCCACGAACCGAGCAGTTGCCGTGTCGTTTGGGATTCATGCCGAATCGGGTTCGGTTCTACTGAATTGGATTCGGCTGTGTTGTGTTAGGTCGTTTTTCGGGTCTGACGCTGTTACGACTAAGCTTTGCCGAATGTGTTGTTCACAATAAAGCAAGGAAGAAAGCAAAGATTGGTGAGACTACAAAGTTGGTAAGACATTCGGCTAATTAAATATTCGGTACGACTACACACCCAAGTACTTGGAGATTACATCTTTAGCATCAGATATCATTCTATTAATGGTCTCCAAAAGATTTTGGCCTGCTTCTTGGGTTTTTATCAGAGCAGAGAGCTTCGTTTTGAGCTGTTTATCTTCAGTTAGAATTGCCGATGCTTCCTTTCGTATCTTCTCTGTCAGATCAGGGAGTTCGGCTAACTTCTTCTCGTCAGCTTCGATTTCGGTTGACAGAGTCCTCAATTCAGCTTCTAGTTCAGCTTTTCTGGTCTTCTTCAGATCAAGTGCTGGCTGCAGTCTAGCTGACAATTCTTTATTATTCTGAGCTTGAATATACAGATCTTTCAAGGATTGCTTAGCTATGGCTCTTCTTTGTTCTAAAGCTGGTTGTAAAGATTGACTTTTCAGAACCTGTCTGACTGCAGCAAATTGTTGATCCAATTGAGAGATTGGTTCCAAAGAAGCTTGAATATCAACAGGAAGGTTTTGTTCAATGGGCTCGAGCATATCTCTCAGAAGATCAGCATCCTTGACTTGATCCTGGATGTCTTTGTGCAGAAAGGAGAAGATTTCCTTTAGTTTTGCCTGGGTTTCTTCTGATAAAGCCTGATTAGAAGAAATTTCCTCTACTTGTTCGGCAACAAGATCATCCAAAGGAAATGAGTAGCTGGGTGATGAAGTTGTTTTCTCCTGGAAAGAGATATTGCCGAATTAATGATTATCCATTGAATAAAGAACTGGGAAGACTGGGTAATTATCTCTACCTCATTCCTGATCTCTTGGATGGAGAGAGAGGGCAGCTCAAGCTCAGGCAAAGATTCTTGTATGCCATGCTGAGGAGAGCTTGGAAGGTTCTTTGGTGGAGATGAGGCTTCTGGCTGAGGTACATCAGGTAGGGCTGAAGCTGGTTCTTGATGAAAAGAAGAGTTCTCCAAGATTGGGTCCATTGAGATTTGCTCTGAGACTGAAAAAGAATCAATGCCGATGGAGAGGAACTTTAAAGACAAAATAGTGAGAAATTTTACCAATCACTGAAGCATCGGCAAGTTCCGTGCTAATGGCCAATTGTTGTGATTTGGCCTGAAATCATAAAGGAGTAGAAGTGAGCAGAATGAAATTAGCATTTTACTCGAGGAAGGAGAAATTTGACCTGTGCAATTCTTTTGCTGCTTGTTCTTTTCTTCTTTATAGCTGAAGGGGCAGTTAGAGAAGATGTTTTCCTCTTGGCAGAAGGTGGTGCAGCAAGAATTGGATCCAGACTGGCAGGCCTGGACATTATTTGAGCCAAAGAAGGAGAGTGATGCCCCAGAATAGATATTGGGCCAGCGATGTTGTATACAATTGCTCTAGCCAGAGGGGCAGGGACTGTGTCCTGCAGAATAACAGAATCAAAAGTCGATGAAAGAGGGTGTTATTGGAAAAACAGATGGATTATAAGCATATTTACCTCTGAATTCGGCTGATAGTCAGGCATCAAATCGAGGCAGAGAGGGTGGACTGGCACATTGAAGATATGATCATGGAGTTCTTGCCACCAAAGAATGAAGGAGGGATGAGCAAGTGCTGTTGGCACAAAAGGTTCGATCTGGTAGATGGCTGCACAACACTTGTAATCAAAAATCCTTCTTGTTTCTGTGGAGTCTTTGATGATCTGCCTAGGCTTGAGGAATTCATGGAGAAATAATCTTGGGGGCACTTGGCCACATCCTAGTTGCCTGGCGGCTACATTCGGCTGGTAATATTCATATGAACTTTGAACCAGCCTTCCTCCACAAAATTCGGCTGGTAAGATGCAAGGCCGAATGAAAGTGTTAAAAATTGCTGTGGATTCTGTATCTATGCATCCAGTCTCGAAGCTGAATTCACAAGGGAAAGTGAGATTGTCATTGTCCATGTATGGGAACCAGAGGGGATTGGCAAAGCCTTTGAAGAAAAGTTCAAACAGTTCTCCAATGTTCTTGTTGATAGCAATAGTGGAGGCTGCTTCCCCATAGGTTTGACAGCCTTTGGTGCTCTGGGCTTCTGCTTCCTGGTAATTGACCGAGGGGAAATGTCGGCTGTTGAGGTCAATGGAGACAATTTGGTGCATGTACAATTGCAGCCACATCTGGACGAACCACCAGGGACCATTGACGCAGGAAATTTTCTTGTTGGTGTGCATCTGATAAATGGTCTGATGGAGCATGTGATAGACACTTCCCAGGAGATATTTCCCGAGAGGGATAAGTGTGCCTGCAGCCAGGTCTTCGGCCATTACTATGTGATTCAGAGTTGGCTCATTGGCTTTACCACAGAAAACAAATCTGCACAGCCACATATTCAGAAAGGCCCTGTATTCAACGTCAGTCAGAGGACCATCATGCATGTAAGTCTGGATGTATCTCTTATAGCCGACTCCAGTCTTCACCCCTGTCTGTTTGGAAGAACCTTTGTACCTGTATGGGTGTGTTATCCCTGTGATGTTCAGGCCGGTTATCATGTAGACATCGGCCAGGGTTGGAGTCATTGGTCCGTGACCAAAGAGAAAAGCATTCATGCCATTGGACCAGAAGTGACAAGCTGCAATCAGGAGATTTTCATTCTTGGGTGTTTCGGCTAGAGATAGCTCCAAGCAGTGAGAAATACGAAGACTGTCCCAATTCTGTGTCTGAGGACTTTTATCTTCAAGAATCCTTTTGTACCAGTTTCTCCAGCCAGCGATTGGGGGCAGAGGCCAGTTCTTGAATGCATCTTGCCATTCGTGAGGTCTCATCAGAGAAGTTTTGAAAGGAATCCTCTGAGACTCGGCCGCAATAATTTCGGAGGGATCTGGATTCCCTGAGGGGCCGAGGAAGAAAGATGCGGATTGTTCTTCGGTGGGGGTCAAGATTTCGGTGGCCAGAGCCTATCAAGGGCAGAGGAAGAGCAAATCGGAGATTCAAAATGCAGCTCAAAAAGGGTAATGCCGAATGTGATTGAGGGAAACGAAACTTACTTGAAGGATTTGATCCTGGTTCGCCATTTGAAGATTGGAGCTTGAAAGATGCAACGAACTAGGATTTGAGTTTGGAAGGCGCGCTCCGAGGATTCGGAAGCGGAAAGCGAATATCGAACAGATTCAGCTTGAAGTGTTGGGGATTCCTGGTCAATTCCGAGATAAAAGTATCCTTTATCCCGAAATTGAAGGGGCATGTGTTGACACCAAAAATTGGCACCAGGAAGAGGCTGACATGTGGGCCGGATTTGGTAGAAGGATGCCATTCGGCTAAAAGGGTTTTTTCTGAAGCATTCGGCAAAGATGCTCTGCGGTCGGGAACGCGTCGCCATTCGGCTGAAATATTCGGCAGAGATACTCTGCGGTCGGGAATGCGTCATCATTCGGCAGAGGCATTGTTCCGCAGGCGAAAAGCGGTAGTATTCGGGAAGGCATGATGACGTGGATCAATATAAGGAAAAGGCCGGTTCGAACAAGGAAAGCAATATGGGCACGAAGATTCGTCATTTATTTTTAGAAACAAGTGTTGTAGTCGTGTCCGACTAGGAGTTGTATCAAGACCTGGGTATAAATACAAACCCATGGCAATTGTAATAGGGACAATCAATCGAATCAACCAACACAACAAACCGGCCACGCGCCACTTATCGAGTCCCTAGTCGAGTCGTCGAGTCCTTCGAGAGGAGCCATCGATCCGTCGACCTCCGTAAGTACCGGCAACCTTGTATCATGCTTAGTATCATGCGGTGGATTTAAGCTTTGATGCAAGTAGTCTTGTTACCATGCTTAGTATCATCCGGTGGATTTAAGTTGTGGTCTCAAGAAGGTTCCTCTGTTAGGTCATGAGCCATGCGGTGGGCTAAGATCTAGTATGGACCAAGTTATCGGCTCTGTTAGATTTCGGCAAGATCTAGCAGATTCATTAAGTTACCCCGTGTTGCTTCGTTTTTACTCTGTGCTTAATTCATGCAACACACCTTTGCCCAATCTAGATCGGCTAGAGTCGGCTTTGCTTTACGATGCGACGATTTATCCTCTCATAGCCGAAACCGAAACCGATCTAGGTTGCCACGTGTCGCGGGTTTGAGTTCGTTGGTCTTGTGTAGATCTTGACAGAACCGGGTATCATGCGGTAGATGCAGGTTTTTGGGTCGTCTTAGAGCTAATCATCCGGTGGATTAGAATTCGATTCGATCTGATAGATTTATCTTTACCGATTAGGCTTGTTCCTTCGCCATGGACCCCGATTCGGCTAAATAGCCGCATTCGGTAGTGCTCTCACGAGTGAACGTGTGTTCGTGGGTTTGCATTGGGCAATGAGTGCTTTTAGCCTTTCACGATTAGATTGTATCATGCGGTGGATTGATCTAATCTGATTGGTGGTGTGGCCTCAAACGAGTTGTATCATGCGGTGGATTAACTTGTTTGTTGTCATGCTTGACGGGTGCTGCTTTCGGCCTATGCATTCTTGTTTCAATGTAGATTCGTGACTGTGTTGTGGGTTCGTATTAAACACTGAATGCTTTTAGCTTTTCATGGTTAGATTGTATCATGCGGTGGATTAATCTAATCTGATTGGTGGTGTGGTCTCGAACAAGTCGTATCATGCGGTGGATTAACTTGTTCGTTATCATGCTTGACGGGTGCTGCTTTCGGCCTATGCATTCTTGTTTACTGCGAATTTATGATCATGCTTCACCCTTTATTTATTTTCATATCATGTCTGTCCTCGTTAATCGGTCAAGGATGTACTTTACTTCCTTTGCTTATTTAAGGATCGATCTTACGTCATGCTGATGTTGTGCGTTCGGCAGTGCGATTCTTACATGCTTCTACTGATTGCCGAATGATATTCTGAGTAACGACAGATAGCTTGTCCGTAGCTATATGTCCCTCAAGATTGGCTTCGATGCCGTAAATATGGAACTGTCTGGTCTCACCCGGCACGTTCCAGGTTTTATTTAAACATTTTGTCCCTTTGTTAGTTTCAGGAAAACTAACTGGCACGCCTCCGGAATTCGGCTTGCTGTGTGCTTGGCGTGAAACTGCAGATTTTGCGTCAACACTCACATGCTTTTTAAACCAGGAGGAAAATTGCTTCTCAAGGGTTTTTTCAACATCAGTAATTCCTTCATTCTCTAACTCTTTCCTGCATATCCTGCAAACCATGGTAAATTCAAATATTAGAGATAATAATTAATAGGCTATATTGAAACAATTAAAATGTAGAAGGGATTACATACTCCATATATGGCTCCACTTCCGGACAATTATTTAGCACATACCAAACCATTTTGTCATAATCATGGTCGAGCACTGTGATAGAAGAGGCTCCGAGTAAGTCAACACCATGCTGGAAAATAGATAGATCTCCTTTATGCAAATCAACATGCTCTCTATTTCTGCCTTCCTGATTGTGCCGTGTATCAACATCATCAAAGTACCTCGAGCAAGCATTCAGGCACTCATTAGCTACATATGCTTCTGCAATCGACCCTTCAGGTCTTGCCATGTTCCTCACAAAACGCTTCAAGGTATACAACCTTCTTTCTACTGGGTACATCCATCCATATTGTACAGGACCTCTAAGGAGTGCCTCATCAGGTAAATGTACAGTCAAGTGCAACATGACATCAAAGAAAGAAGGAGGAAATATTTTCTCAAGCTTGCACAAAATGATCGGGATTTCCTCTTTCATTCTATGCAATACATTGACCTTTAGAGTTTTAGCACATATTTGCTGAAAGAAGTTACCTAATTCAGCAAGTGCTTCATATATTTCCTTAGGCATGATTCCTCTAATAGCCGCAGGTAAAATCCTTTGCAGTAAGATATGACAATCATGAGTTTTCAGTCCTTGAAGGTTGCATCCATCAGCAGTAATGTTTGTTGCTAAGTTAGAAGCATATCCATCCGGGAATTTTACACTTCTGATGAAATTACAAAAAGCTTGCTTTTGGGTTTTATTCATCGTGTAGGGGGCATGTGGAACATTGTACTTTTCTCCATTAGGTTTCAAGTGCAAATTCTTTCTTATGCCCATGTCCTCCAAATCAAGCGTAGCATTGATGGTGTCCTTTGACTTCCCTGCAAGGCCAAGAAATGTACCAAGAATGTACTCACATATATTTTTTTCAATGTGCATTACATCAAGGTTATGCCGCAACTTCAAACTTGTCCAATACGGCAAATTAAACAAACACGATCTTCGCTTCCAGCATTGACCATCCGGATCGCGCTTTCTCTTTATGCTTTCCTTTGGCTTTCCTGGTCTAACATCCCTGACCCTTTCCAATTGCTCCATCAGCTCTTCTGTACTAAATTCCTGTGGCTTCTCATGTTGTTCAATCTGACCATCAAAACATTTCTATCTCCTCCATGCATGGTCCATTGGAAGGAAACGTCGATGACCAATGTAACATATCTTACCCCTTATTCTTCTGGAGCAAGGATTTTTGTCACAACGCACACAAGCATAGTAACCTCTTGTAACTCTACCTGACAAAGTGCTCAAAGCTGGATAATCATGAATGCACCAAATAACCGCAGCATGAAGAGCAAACATTTTTTGACTTGATGCATCCAAAGTACTAGCAATTCTTCAACGAGTGGCTCTAGACAGACATCAATATCCTTTCCTGGGCATTCTCGGCTAGGGATGAGTAGGCCCATCATGAAGTTCGACTGCTCCATACATACCCACGGAGGAAAGTTGTAAGGCACAAGAAATACTAGCCACATGCTTTATGTGGAGTTCATTTTCCCAAATGGATTGAAACCATCTGTAGCAAGGCCAAGTCTGATGTTCCTGGCATCTTTTACAAACCAATCATATTTTCTATCAAAGTCTTTCCATGCCTCACCATCAGCGGGATGACTAAGCTCATTCTCCACCGGTTTCCTCTTCACCTTGTGCCACGGTGCCTGCTCTACCATGTTTTTGGAAGCAAACATCCTCTTCAACCTTGGAATCAATGGAAAATGCCACGATACCTTCACATGAATTTGTTTCTTTCCATCTTTATCTTTCCATCTTGATTCACCACACACTGGTCATTTATCTTTTTCGGCATAATCCTTTCGAAGCAGAATACAATTATTTGGGCACACATGAATTGAATCATATCCGAGACCCAATTCATGAATGAGATTCTTTGCTTCACGATAAGATGCAGGAAGACAGCACTCTGGAAATGCCGATGGCAACAACTTCAGTATCGCAGTGAATGCAACATTGCTTATTCGATAAAATGATTTGATATGAAGTAATTTCACCACAAATGAGAATCTTGAATGAGCCGCACCAGGGTAAAGTTCCTTCTTCATTTCTTCTAATACCTCTGCAAACAAAGATTTCCTTCTGTCTCCACCTCCTTCTTGTTCCTCAGCTGTATGCAACTCCTCTACCAAATCATGTATTCAATCATCATCAGCGTCTTCATCATCCTCATTCATACCAATATCCTCATTAACATTCTCATTGACACCAATATCTTCATCCATATGGCCTGCATTTTCATTAATTCCCTCCTCTAGTGGTTCTCCATGATATATCCACCTATTGTATGTGCTAGCCATCCCATGACATAATAAGTGGTCCTCTACAAGTCCTTGATGTCCATTAACCTGATTCAAACAGATACGACATGGACAATGTATTTCTTCATTTTCATCAAATCTCTCAGAAACAAACTTCATGAATTCCCTGACCCCAGCCAGATGTGGTTTGCTAAATAGTCTAGCCTCCTGGATCCAACTTCTGTCCATCTACAAAACATTGAAATAAACAACATATAATCATCATAACTAATAATCATGTTCCAACAACTAGTAATCGTGCATGTTCCAACAACTAGTCAATGTTAATCTGTTTTGCCCAGGATTGCAGCATGCAAGGTTCACTAGCATCCTAATAATCCTGATACTTAAAGACAACATTCCTATGACAAAAAGTTAAGAAGTGACTGCTGGCGGCCATACTGCCACTTCCATTACAATTGAGGCAGCTAGGTGCTTGCAAAAGAGTTGTCATGGCAGAACAAATTGCCAAAACAAATAATCTATCTACAGCCATGTAAATGACACTAAAAAATATCCATCAATTTGCAGGTAACAGGGCAGCAGCGGCGGATGCCAAATCAATAAGCAATTTCTAAGCAATGATTCCCTTTCAATTTGCAAATATCAATAAGCAATTCCTAAGCAATGCAACATTAATTCATTGAAACAAATGAGCATGTCATACCTTGCTAGGTAACAGGGCAGCAGCAGCGGATGCCAAATCAAGGGCCCTCTTAGAGCAGCGGCGCCAGGGAGAGCAACCAACGGCCACCTCAGGCTGCTCGGCTTGGGCGACACCTAGGGCCCGGCTGCTTCCCGCCGCCGGCAACTAGCCGATCTGGGCGGCCACGAGAGGTCCTGCCCTCTCGCCAGATGCACAAGCGACGACATCCTCGGATCCGCTGAATCCAGAATATGAGGAGCACGGGAGACGGCGGTGCTCTTCGAGCACGGGCGACGACGCCAGCGCCGGCAAAGACGGCGCGCTCCCAAGGGCCTGTGTCGAGCGGCGCTCCCACGGGCTTGAAGCAGTCATGTATTAATCCAATAACATATAATATATACAATCTAATTGGCACTGTAAACAGCAATCTTCTTCTAGCTCAGTGGTAAGGCGCAGGGCTCGTATCCTTGCGACCACGCTTCGACTCCTTGAACGCTTGAAGCGGCAGGAATTTTTTGAGCACCGGCGCAGGATTTTTTTAGCGCGCTTGCGGGCTGCACGGCCGTCCAGACCAAGGCCCACGACGTCAATTACACTTGCGGGCTGTGAAGGACACTTGGCTGGGCCGGGAAAATAAAAGATAAAAGGCGCCGGTCTAGCCCATTTGGCTGGGCCAAAAAAAAGACAATGGGGCCGAAATAAAAAAAAGAGCAGAAAAAAAAATACTATGTAAGACCATGCTGACAGTTTGGGCCCACTTGTCCAAGTGGCCGTGGGACCCACTATAATCTTATTTTTTTAAAAAAAAAATTTATGACGTTTAACAGTTTTGTTTAATGATAAAATAAAATTCGTCGCGATTTTAGCTTTGTCAGAGTTTGTGACGATTCATAGTTACTCTTAGTGACTAATACCTTATTTTTGTCACTAAGGTGCGTTGTATGATATAGAACGTCACAAAACTAAACATGATAACGACGAATAAGTCAAACGTCATCAGATATTCGTCATATAAGGCCAAATTTCTTGTAGTGAGGGCTGTAAAATCACTACTACAAAAAAGGATTTTAGGGCCGGGTAAAAACACGTTTTTAGGTGCGGATGCAATGCCCGCAGCTGCTTTTCGCAGTTAAAAATGAGACATTTGCAAGGTCGGGTGTTTGATCGTTCCTAAAAATACATTTGCAACAACAGGCCATGCCATAGTCCGGCGATGAACATATTGTTTGTAGGTGCGGTCACCCGCCAGGTGAGTAGCTCCACACTGCTCGCCAGATGCTATAGTAACAGTCACATTTTTTAGGAGCGGGCGAACTTCCCGTCCACCTCTAGAGAAAAAATAGGGAACGCTTACAAAGAGTTTTTTAGTAGTGAATTATACCATTGCGATGAGCAAGGTATGTGTGAACATCGTATATATTATCCTCTTTGCCTGGTGCACATTGATCCCATAACACATTCATCAGGTCTTGACAATGATACACAAAGGGGACAATATGTTGATTGTTTATATATTGGGAAAAACCACATATTAACTGCATCATCATTGCTAATTAGCATTATATTCATTTAATAAAGTAAACGGGTATTTGTTATGTATATATGCAACCACGTTATATTAATTTTGTAAAATAAATAATAAATATGAGTGGAATGCTCTTCTAAGTTATTTCTTTGAATTTCTATGAGCTTTAGACACAATTCCTCCAGTAAGTTGACTTCATTTGGATTATTGTTTAATTAATATGCGTGAAGAAAAGACTACAATCCCATTGTTTGTCGTTATAGAGGGAGTATAGAGCACTGTCAACTTTGCATGTGAAGTTTATTGGTAATATTACTTATACTGGGGGATCATGTATGGCCATAGACAAATGAAGTCAACTTACTGGAGGAATTGTGTCTAAAGCTCATAGAAATTCAAAGAAATAACTTAGAAGAGCATTCCACTCATATTTATTATTTATTTTACAAAATTAATATAACGTGGTTGCATATATACATAACAAATACCCGTTTACTTTATTAAATGAATATAATGCTAATTAGCAATGATGATGCAGTTAATATGTGGTTTTTCCCAATATATAAACAATCAACATATTGTCCCCTTTGTGTATCATTGTCAAGACCTGATGAATGTGTTATGGGATCAATGTGCACCAGGCAAAGAGGATAATATATACGATGTTCACACATACCTTGCTCATCGCAATGGTATAATTCACTACTAAAAAACTCTTTGTAAGCGTTCCCTATTTTTTCTCTAGAGGTGGACGGGAAGTTCGCCCGCTCCTAAAAAATGTGACTGTTACTATAGCATCTGGCGAGCAGTGTGGAGCTACTCACCTGGCGGGTGACCGCACCTACAAACAATATGTTCATCGCCGGACTATGGCATGGCCTGTTGTTGCAAATGTATTTTTAGGAACGATCAAACACCCGACCTTGCAAATGTCTCATTTTTAACTGCGAAAAGCAGCTGCGGGCATTGCATCCGCACCTAAAAACGTGTTTTTACCCGGCCCTAAAATCCTTTTTTGTAGTAGTGATTTTACAGCCCTCACTACAAGAAATTTGGCCTTATATGACGAATATCTGATGACGTTTGACTTATTCGTCGTTATCATGTTTAGTTTTGTGACGTTCTATATCATACAACGCACCTTAGTGACAAAAATAAGGTATTAGTCACTAAGAGTAACTATGAATCGTCACAAACTCTGACAAAGCTAAAATCGCGACGAATTTTATTTTATCATTAAACAAAACTGTTAAACGTCATAAATTTTTTTTTTAAAAAAATAAGATTATAGTGGGTCCCACGGCCACTTGGACAAGTGGGCCCAAACTGTCAGCATGGTCTTACATAGTATTTTTTTTTCTGCTCTTTTTTTTATTTCGGCCCCATTGTCTTTTTTTTGGCCCAGCCAAATGGGCTAGACCGGCGCCTTTTATCTTTTATTTTCCCGGCCCAGCCAAGTGTCCTTCACAGCCCGCAAGTGTAATTGACGTCGTGGGCCTTGGTCTGGACGGCCGTGCAGCCCGCAAGCGCGCTAAAAAAATCCTGCGCCGGTGCTCAAAAAATTCCTGCCGCTTCAAGCGTTCAAGGAGTCGAAGCGTGGTCGCAAGGATACGAGCCCTGCGCCTTACCACTGAGCTAGAAGAAGATTGCTGTTTACAGTGCCAATTAGATTGTATATATTATATGTTATTGGATTAATACATGACTGCTTCAAGCCCGTGGGAGCGCCGCTCGACACAGGCCCTTGGGAGCGCGCCGTCTTTGCCGGCGCTGGCGTCGTCGCCCGTGCTCGAAGAGCACCGCCGTCTCCCGTGCTCCTCATATTCTGGATTCAGCGGATCCGAGGATGTCGTCGCTTGTGCATCTGGCGAGAGGGCAGGACCTCTCGTGGCCGCCCAGATCGGCTAGTTGCCGGCGGCGGGAAGCAGCCGGGCCCTAGGTGTCGCCCAAGCCGAGCAGCCTGAGGTGGCCGTTGGTTGCTCTCCCTGGCGCCGCTGCTCTAAGAGGGCCCTTGATTTGGCATCCGCTGCTGCTGCCCTGTTACCTAGCAAGGTATGACATGCTCATTTGTTTCAATGAATTAATGTTGCATTGCTTAGGAATTGCTTATTGATATTTGCAAATTGAAAGGGAATCATTGCTTAGAAATTGCTTATTGATTTGGCATCCGCCGCTGCTGCCCTGTTACCTGCAAATTGATGGATATTTTTTAGTGTCATTTACATGGCTGTAGATAGATTATTTGTTTTGGCAATTTGTTCTGCCATGACAACTCTTTTGCAAGCACCTAGCTGCCTCAATTGTAATGGAAGTGGCAGTATGGCCGCCAGCAGTCACTTCTTAACTTTTTGTCATAGGAATGTTGTCTTTAAGTATCAGGATTATTAGGATGCTAGTGAACCTTGCATGCTGCAATCCTGGGCAAAACAGATTAACATTGACTAGTTGTTGGAACATGCACGATTACTAGTTGTTGGAACATGATTATTAGTTATGATGATTATATGTTGTTTATTTCAATGTTTTGTAGATGGACAGAAGTTGGATCCAGGAGGCTAGACTATTTAGCAAACCACATCTGGCTGGGGTCAGGGAATTCATGAAGTTTGTTTCTGAGAGATTTGATGAAAATGAAGAAATACATTGTCCATGTCGTATCTGTTTGAATCAGGTTAATGGACATCAAGGACTTGTAGAGGACCACTTATTATGTCATGGGATGGCTAGCACATACAATAGGTGGATATATCATGGAGAACCACTAGAGGAGGGAATTAATGAAAATGCAGGCCATATGGATGAAGATATTGGTGTCAATGAGAATGTTAATGAGGATATTGGTATGAATGAGGATGATGAAGACACTGATGATGATAGAATACATGATTTGGTAGAGGAGTTGCATACAGCTGAGGAACAAGAAGGAGGTGGAGACAGAAGGAAATCTTTGTTTGCAGAGGTATTAGAAGAAATGAAGAAGGAACTTTACCCTGGTGCGGCTCATTCAAGATTCTCATTTGTGGTGAAATTACTTCATATCAAATCATTTTATCGAATAAGCAATGTTGCATTCAATGCGATACTGAAGTTGTTGTCATCGGCATTTCTAGAGTGTTGTCTTCCTGCATCGTATCGTGAAGCAAAGAATCTCATCCGTGCATTGGGTCTCGGATATGATTCAATTCATGTGTGCCCGAATAATTGTATTTTGTTTCGAAAGGGCTATGCCAAATTAGATAAATGCCTAGTGTGTGATGAATCAAGATGGAAAGATAAAGATGGAAAGAAGCAAATTCCTATGAAGGTATTGCGTCATTTTCCATTGATTCCAAGGTTGAAGAGGATATTTGCTTCCAAAAACATGGCAGAGCAGGCACAGTGGCACAAGGTGAAGAGGAAACCGGTGGAGAAGGAGCTTAGTCATCCCGCTGATGGTGAGGCATGGAAAGACTTTGATAGAAAATATGAGTGGTTTGCAGAAGATGCTAGGAACATCAGACTTGGCCTTGCTACAGATGGCTTTAATCCATTTGGGAAAATGAACTCCACATACAACATGTGGCCAGTATTTCTTGTGCCTTACAACTTTTCTCCGTGGGTATGTATGGATCAGTCGAACTTCATGATGGGCCTACTCATCCCTGGCCGAGAATGCCTAGGAAAGGATATTGATGTCTTTCTAGAGCCACTCGTTGAAGAATTGCTAGAGCTTTGGAAAGGTGTTACTACTTGTTGACGTAAAATCTGCAGTTCACGCCAAGCACACAGCAAGCCGAATCAGCTGGCTTCACACGTGGCTCG
>OAMR01000107.1:15026-35192 GCA_900205405.1 Echinochloa crus-galli
GGGATGGCCACGTGGCCTGTTTGCCGAGTGTCTGCCTAGGGCACTCGGCAAACCTGCCCTTTGCCGAGTGCCTGCACTCGGCAAAGGTGCCACGTGGGCAAATGACCTGGCCCGCGCGGCCGCGGCCGGCCAGCCCACGTGGCTTCTTTGCCGAGTGTCTTTGGCCTGACACTCGGCAAAGGAACTGTTTGCCGAGTGTAGCACTCGGCAAACATTTCCCAGAACAATTCTTGCATACCAAATTTTTCAAATTCGATCAAATACACATCAAAATATCTTGTCAAATACATTCAACAATGCACATTTTATGCTTAGATGAAATGTTTTTATTATTTGAAGCATATATATCTAATAATTCCTTCATATATTTCATTATTTCATGCGGAGAAGGGCGTAAAAATAATTTAAAAAATATCAAATGGGTCCGAAAAAATATGATAACTTCAAATGAACCAATCTACGTCGTCTATTGCCTATAGAAAAAGTTATGAACTCAAACTCTAATTCAACTTCACTTCGTTTCGAAATCCGGCTGTCTCCTCTCTCAACTCTCCGAAACTTCCATGGGGATATGCTCCGATTGGAAAGGGTCGTATATATAAACTTTTCGAAATCATCTCAAATTTTTTCCACAGACTTCACATAAGATATAAAGAGCCTTTGACAAGTATCACTAGAAAAAAAATAAAGTTTGGACCCCAAAAACATAAGTTTAAAAACTAAGGTCCTGACTTTGCCGAGTGTTTACCAAGAAACACTCGGCAAATGATATCTTCGCCGAGTGTCGACTGGTGAACACTCGGCAAAAGATAGTTTCGCCGAGTGTTGCTTGGTAAACACTCGGCAAACCCACCAAGTTTTACAAAAATATTTTTAAATTTTCAAAATTTTATGTTTGAATTCCAAGAATATTTTCAAATTTTCAAATTTTTTCAAATTTTCAAATTTTTTGCCACCTCTTTGCCGAGTGTCGGATGGAGGACACTCGGCAAAACTGTGACGACTCAAACGGCCGTGGACGAGCGCGGCACGCGCTGGACACGTGCCGCACCTTTGCCGAGTGTCTCTGACCTGACACTCGGCAAAGGTGCTCTTTGCCGAGTGTCGCTAGATACGGTTAGACATATGCAAAGATTCACATATTCACAACCGTATCTCTTTCGAACGGGAGATGCCTAACTAGGTTACGTGACACAACTTAAATATGAATCTACGAATTAAACACTGAGGGCGTATGGTTTCGCATGTGCTCACCTACGGGCTCGACGGTGGGCGAGTCGGTGACGCTCGTGTCGGTGCAGACGGCGGCGGGGAAGAGGACGGCGGCGGCGAGGGAAGAGGACGGCGGCGCTCCGGGGGCCGGGGAAGAGGACGGCAGCGGCGAGGGCGGCCCCAGGTCTCTCCCCTGAAAAAAATAAAATTTTGTCAAATAAAAATTCGGCAGCACCCTCCCTGCACGGGGAGGTTTCTGAAACCCAATCCTGCAAAAAGACACGGCACGAAGGCCGACAACCACATACACAAGGATACGGCACGAAGGCCGACAAACCACATAACAACGATATCCACGGCACGAAGGCCCACAACCACATATATATATATCAAAATTCTATCATCCATATGAACGGGGTGGCTAGCATTCATTGATAAATAAAAATTCTATCATCCATCATATCATATATATGTTTTATCTATGACACAATACCACATCTTACCACATAACAGCAACTAAGTGACATCTATTGTCCAATATTTTTCACAAAACAGCAACTAGTTTTCACAAGTATTGTCCAATTTTTTTTAAAAAAAATTACCTCAAGGGAGCAGAGGAGGCCGGTGTGGACGCCGGCGGCGAGAGGAGCCGGCGAGGAGGCCGGCGGCGGGACGAGGCCGACGGCGGAGAGGAGGCCGGCGAGGACGCGCCGCGGGAGGAAGCCGGCGAGGAGGCCCGGGCGGCGGCTCGGGCGGGCGGCGGCTCGGGGAGGCGCTCGGGGCTCGGGGAGGAGGTCGGCGGCGGCGTCGGACGGGCGGAGGCGGCCCGCACGGCGGCGGCCCGGGGCGGCCCGCGCGGCGGCCGGGGAGGAGGTCGGCCGCGGCGAAGGCGGCCTGGGCGCGGCGGTCCGGGGCGCGGCGGCGTCGAGACGGGGCGGAGGCGGACCTTGGCGGCGGCGGCGGTGTCGGGACGAGGCGGCGGCGGCCCTGGGGGCGGCGCCGGCCGGCGGCGTCGGGACGGCGGCGGGTGGGGAGAGAGGCGGCGGCGTCGTGTGTGTGCGTGTGTGCGTGCGTTGTGTAGGGTTGGGGGCGCGTGGGCGGTTAAGTCCCCCCGGGCAATCCCCTGTTTGCCGAGTGCCGTGGATCTGGCACTCGGCAAATAGATCGGCCACGTGGCCGCGCGCTGGCCGCTAACGTGGCCGCGCGCGGCCGAGGAGGACGGCCACGTGGCATGTTTGCCGAGTGCCCGATCCACGGCACTCGGCAAACCTGCCCTTTGCCGAGTGTGGGCACTCGGCAAAGGTGCCACGTCGGCCAATGACGTGGCCCGCGCGGCCGCGGCCGGCCAGCCCACATGGCCTCTTTGCCGAGTGTCTTTGGCCTTGACACTCGGCAAAGGAACTGTTTGCCGAGTGTAGCACTCGGCAAACATTTCCCAGAACAATTCTTGCATACCAAATTTTTCAAATTCGATCAAATACACATCAAAATATCTTGTCAAATACATTCAACAATGCACATTTTATGCTTAGATGAAATGTTTTCATTATTTGAAGCATATATATCTCATAATTCCTTCATATATTTCATTATTTCATGTGGAGAGGTAAAAATAATTTAAAAAATATCAAATGGGTCCGGAAAAATATGATAACTTCAAATGAAGCAATCTACGTCGTCTATTGCCTATACAAAAAGTTATGAACTCAAACTCTAATTCAACTTCACTTCGTTTCGAAATCCAGCTGTCTCCTTCTCAACTCTCCGAATCTTCCATGGGGATATGCTCCGATTGGAAAGGCCGTATATATAAACTTTTCGAAATCATCCCAACTTTTTGCCACAGGCTCCACATAAGATATAAAGAGCCTTTGACAAGTATTGTTAGAAAAAAAATAAACTTTGGATCCCAAAAACATAAGTTTAAATAAACAGGGCCAAACTTTGCCGAGTGTTTAAGAAACACTCGGCAAACGATATCTTCGCCGAGTGTCGACTGGTGAACACTCGGCAAAAGATAGTTTCGCCGAGTGTTGCTTGGTAAACACTCGGCAAACCCACCAAGTTTACAAAAATATTTTTAAATTTTCAAATTTATGTTTGAATTCCAAGAATATTTTCAAAATTTCAAATTTTTTCAAATTTTCAATTTTTTTGCCACCTCTTTGCCGAGTGTCGGATGGAGGACACTCGGCAAAACTGTGACGATTCAAACGGCCGTGGACGCGCGCGGCACGCGCTTGACACGTGCCGCACCTTTGCCGAGTGTCGCTGGCCTGACACTCGGCAAACCGGTGGCCGCCGAAACGGCTGCGGACGGCCGCGAACGGCCGGTGGCGTGCGCGGTGGCTGACGAGCACGTGCGCCTTCTTTGCCGAGTGTCTCTGACCTGACACTCGGCAAAGGTGCTCTTTGCCGAGTGTCGATGGCCTGACACTCGGCAAACCGGTGGCCGCCGAAACGGCTACGGACGGCCGCGAACGGCCGGTGGCGTGCGCGGTGGCTGACGAGCACGTGCGCCTTCTTTGCCGAGTGTCTCTGACCTGACACTCGGCAAAGGTGCTCTTTGCCGAGTGTCGCTGGCCTGACACTCGGCAAAACACCTTTTTGCCGAGTGTCCCGTGTATGCCGAGTGTCGTGCCAATGGCACTCGGCAAAGGCTTTCTTTGCCGAGTGCCCGACGGAATACACCGGCAAAGGGCTGGACACTCGGCATACGTCGGGTTTCCCGTAGTGCGTGGACAGAACTACCAACTGCTAACGCATTATGACTGTTACAATAAGCCTTCCAAAATCACTTCTTGAGACAACCCCGGCCTTGTAATTTAAAAAGGCAAAACAGCTGGAATATCGATGTCGTATGGTGGGTATAAGGTCAATCATTTGGGGTGTAGAGAATGATTGCAGACATCTTTTTAGGTAAATATGTTTGTCAAATGTTAAAAAGTTTTGAGTTTTTTTCATCCATTAAGTGTATGTTTCATCGTCCCTTATATTTTAATTGATGCAAACCCACCCCTTAACTATATAAACTGATATATTAATCATCCTACCTCGGCTCAACAATGGTTTATTACCATTGTACTAGAATCTATGATACATTAGCGTGAGTGTTAGCAATAAAAAGTAGGCGTGAAAGGAAACAATAATTATACTAGAAATAGCTTATAATTCTAATGAAACATGTCTTTGTATAGGGTAGGAATGGATCAATCACATGATGTACACCGTCGAAGTAACAGGACGTACAAAACCCGTGTTTCATGTTTTTAACAGCTGATTACATGGATAAATCAAGGTTAGATGACACTAAACCATTGTTGAGATTATGTGGGAATGATTAGTGTCCTAGTTTATATAATTAAGAGGTTGATTTGCACCACTTGAAACATAAGCGGTGCAACTCGCACTTCTGTTATACTACTTGATGGATGAAAAATACACTTTTATCTAAATTAAAATACTTAATAATAGGCTATGATGTTCTTAATTTTGTTTAAAGATGATACATATGCAAACTCTTATAGACTTGCACCCAGCACCCTCACTTTATCAATGAACGCACACACACCCTGCAATTGTAAATGCCTTAAGGTCCTGTTATGTAGGGCTTCAAGCAGCACTAGCTCCTCCTGCATATGTGTAATTCTCCTACTGGTAGCACTCGGCAAAGGCCTGTTTGCCGAGTGCCCTGGGCCAGACACTCGGCAAACAGGCCACGTGGCCCACCTCTTCGGCCACGCGCAGCCACGTCAGCGGCCAGATCTGTTTGCCGAGTGTCCTAGATCGGACACTCGGCAAATAGGCCACGTATCAGATCTGTTTGCCGTGTGCCCCCAAGAAGGCACTCGGCAAACAGGGGGTTGGGCCGGGGGACTTAACCGCCCACGCGGCCGCCCCAACCCACACACGCACACCACCGCCGCCTCTCTCCCCGCCCGCCGCCGCCGCACGCCGCCACCGCCGCCTCCCCCCCCGCCCGCCGCCTCTCTCCCGCGCGCCGCCTCTCCCCCGCCGCCGCCGCGCCCCCCTCCCTCCCCGGCCGCCGCCTCAAGGACCTGCACTACGAGGCGCGCGTGCAGGCCGTAATTGATTATTTCGCGGCACTCAAGATCTCCATGAAGAAAAGGGAGGCAAGAAACATGAAGTTGACCAAGGAGCAGTATCTGGCGGTATGTAAATCGATACTGTTTTATTCTAAGATTAAGTACTCTAAATACGATCTTGTTATATGTCGTACACTTGATGTCTTGTAGGCGATTCCGTGGTGGTGCGCCCCGCATCCCACGTGCTGGGAGGTGATAGTCGACAAGTGGTGCAGCGCCGAGTGGGCCGCTCAGCACGACCTTTGCCGGGAGCGGCGTTTGCTGATGCCCGGTGTCTCACACCATCAGGGCAGCCTTAGCCTCGAGGAGTACAGGGCCAAATGGGTACGCCGAGTCATTTCTATATTCGCTCACTCTATTCTGTGTAATTACTAATTCATATTGTTTGTTTTTTCAGTCGGCGTCACATGGTGGTGCGCCTTGCTCACAGCTCGAGGCTTTTGCTATGGCCCACAAGGGCAAGGCGACCTCCGACGTCCGGTACAACCCGGAGGACGGGCCCGCAGCATACAGCAACGCCAGCGTCCACAGTCGCCTCACAGCATATCAAGAGGTCGCGAAGGAGGTCCACGGGCCAGACTGGGATCCGACCGCCCACGACATTGATGGAGAAGTGGTCATGAGGGCGGGAGGAGGCAAGAAGCACGGGCGGTACTTGATCGCCAACAACACCATCGACACGGCCTCTACCCCCACACTCTCCCAGATTCGAGCCAGGAGCACGAGCTCTTCAGCGGCTATCCGCCAGCCTCTTCCTTTCGGGATGCAGGCACTCCAGGTTATTTCTATTTCTATCTTTGTACGTGAAGTTTGCTTACGTTTATAATGTATTATAACAATGTGATTGAATATTGCAGGCCCGGTTGGATGAAGAGACGGAGAGACGGAGGCAGCTGGAGTTGGAGGTGCAGCAGATACGGGAGGCGGAGGCCGAGAAAGACAGGCAGAAGGAGGAGGCCGAGCGGGCGAACCGAGTGTGGCAGGAGCAGGTATTTGCCTACCTGCAGAGCATTGGCCAGCGCGTGGGTGAAGGTCCGCCGCCGCCGATGCCACCACCGCCTCCACCACCACGTGTTCCTATTTCTCCCGTGAGTCACTTGAGAACCCTATGATTTCATTTCACAACTCATTTCTGTCCAAAATCTTGTAACACACACCACTAATCTCTTTTGGGCAGGCTCCTGGCTCGGCCGCGTCGAATGACGGCCCTCAAGACGAAGACCTTGCGGCGCGGGCGGTTAGATCGTTGTTCGGACCCCCTCTTCCGTGAGTGATGGATGTTGGACTTTGTAAACATATGAATGATGGATGTTGGATGTTGGATGTTTGGATATTGAATTTGTGACATTTCTGTGATGTTGGATGGTTTAGTGACTTATATGTGTTTGTTTATGGTTGTTTGATGGTTTAGTGTATATATATATATGAATTGCCTGTGATGCCTATTATAAACTGCATGTAATGCATATTAGAAACTGCCTGTGATGTTTTCATTGAGGGGTCCTTTTAACGCAAAAAATTAATGAAAACAGGAAAAAAATTGATGCTTTGCCGAGTGTTACACTCGGCAAAAAGGTGCTTTGCCGAGTGTTACACTCGGCAAAGAGGTGCTTTGCCGAGTGTATTGGCTTTAACACTCGGTAAAGAGGCTGTTTCTGTCATTTCTGGAACAGCCTTTGCCGAGTGTTCAAGCTTTGCCGAGTGTGTTGGCCTTAACACTCGGCAAAGATGCAACCTTTGCCGAGTGTTGAAGCCAACACACTCGGCAAAGGGTTGTCCAGGGCCTGCCCCTAACCAGCCTTTACCGAGTGCGACACTCGGCAAAGGCTCCGTTAACACTAACAGCCGACCGCGGACGGCGCGGCGCCGTCCGCGGCCGGCTGTTAGTGCTAACGGAGCCTTTGCCGAGTGTCGCACTCGGCAAAGGCTGGTTAGGGGCAGGCCCTGGACAACCCTTTGCCGAGTGTAAGGGCTTTAACACTCGGCAAAGGTTGCATCTTTGCCGAGTGTTAAGGCCAACACACTCGGCAAAGCTTGAACACTCGGCAAAGGCTGTTCCAGAAATGACAGAAACAGCCTCTTTGCCGAGTGTTAAAGCCAATACACTCGGCAAAGCACCTCTTTGCCGAGTGCATCAATTTTGTTCCTGTTTTTATTAATTTTTTGCGTTAAAAAGACTCATCAATAAAAACATCACAGGCAGTTTCTAATAGGCATTACAGGCAGTTTATAATAGGCATCACAGGCAATTCATATATATATAGCCACTAAACCATCAAACAACCATAAACAAACACATATAAGTCACTAAACCATCCAACATCACAGAAATGTCACAAATTCAATATCCAAACATCCAACATCCATCATTCATATGTTTACAAAGTCCAACATCCATCACTCACGGAAGAGGGGGTCCGAACAACGATCTAACCGCCCGCGCCGCAAGGTCTTCGTCTTGAGGGCCGTCATTCGACGCGGCCGAGCCAGGAGCCTGCCCAAAAGAGATTAGTGGTGTGTGTTACAAGATTTTGGACAGAAATGAGTTGTGAAATGAAATCATAGGGTTCTCAAGTGACTCACGGGAGAAATAGGAGCACGTGGTGGTGGAGGCGGTGGTGGCATCGGCGGCGGCGGACCTTCACCCACGCGCTGGCCAATGCTCTGCAGGTAGGCAAATACCTGCTCCTGCCACACTCGGTTCGCCCGCTCGGCCTCCTCCTTCTGCCTGTCTTTCTCGGCCTCCGCCTCCCGTATCTGCTGCACCTCCAACTCCAGCTGCCTCCGTCTCTCCGTCTCTTCATCCAACCGGGCCTGCAATATTCAATCACATTGTTATAATACATTATAAACGTAAGCAAACTTCACGTACAAAGATAGAAATAGAAATAACCTGGAGTGCCTGCATCCCGAAAGGAAGAGGCTGGCGGATAGCCGCTGAAGAGCTCGTGCTCCTGGCTCGAATCTGGGAGAGTGTGGGGGTAGAGGCCGTGTCGATGGTGTTGTTGGCGATCAAGTACCGCCCGTGCTTCTTGCCTCCTCCCGCCCTCATGACCACTTCTCCATCAATGTCGTGGGCGGTCGGATCCCAGTCTGGCCCGTGGACCTCCTTCGCGACCTCTTGATATGCTGTGAGGCGACTGTGGACGCTGGCGTTGCTGTATGCTGCGGGCCCGTCCTCCGGGTTGTACCGGACGTCGGAGGTCGCCTTGCCCTTGTGGGCCATAGCAAAAGCCTCGAGCTGTGAGCAAGGCGCACCACCATGTGACGCCGACTGAAAAAACAAACAATATGAATTAGTAATTACACAGAATAGAGTGAGCGAATATAGAAATGACTCGGCGTACCCATTTGGCCCTGTACTCCTCGAGGCTAAGGCTGCCCTGATGGTGTGAGACACCGGGCATCAGCAAACGCCGCTCCCGGCAAAGGTCGTGCTGAGCGGCCCACTCGGCGCTGCACCACTTGTCGACTATCACCTCCCAGCACGTGGGATGCGGGGCGCACCACCACGGAATCGCCTACAAGACATCAAGTGTACGACATATAACAAGATCGTATTTAGAGTACTTAATCTTAGAATAAAACAGTATCGATTTACATACCGCCAGATACTGCTCCTTGGTCAACTTCATGTTTCTTGCCTCCCTTTTCTTCATGGAGATCTTGAGTGCCGCGAAATAATCAATTACGGCCTGCACGCGCGCCTCGTAGTGCAGGTCCTTGACAAGCTTCCAGCAGGCTGCGTGTGCCACAGCATCCGCCGAAGCCTCCTCTCCCGGGGCGCATCTGTAAAAGTCCTGCGCACATATACATGATGAATGTTGCATTATTTGTAGATTGTTCAATGAAAGTGTTGTGTTGAGCAGTGTACTGCAACGAATACTTACCCAAAGCTCTCCCTTTACCCGCTCGGCCTTGTTGTTGAAGATCCTGCGCTCCCGGTCCTCCTGATCGCCAGCGGCGACGTAGTGGTCAAAGGTGTAGGCCGGCTCCTCCCTGCCGCCAATGGTCACCAGACCCGGAAACAGCTCCCTGCAAAGAAGACCCAGGATGCCGTTGACTCTGCGGGCGTGACCAGCGCCTGGGGTGACCATCACCCAATTCCTGCCCAAGTGATTAAGATAAATTGTTAGTCCATCTTGTGATTTCCAACATATGAATATGAAACGAGAAGGTCTGTGTAACATCTAAAATTACTTACCTTGGAGGGCTGGGTGCGATCACGGGGCGACGCTCCATGGGTATCGGGCGCTTCGGGAGTTGCGAGGGGCCTCGCTGCCAAAGGGCCAAGTTCTCAGAGCAGGTGGACCCCTCGGCGTCCTCGCCCTCGGGGTCCTCGGCCCCGTGCTCCTCGGCCCCGTGCTCCTCGGCCACGTGCTCCACTGCCTCGTGCTCCACGTCCTCGCGGTCCTCGTGCTCCGCGGCCCGAGTGTCCGCCGCCGAAGGAACAAAGTCCTCGTCGGACGAAGACGACGAAGGTACGGGGGTCCGCTCTCGCCTCTTGCCCCTGCCTCGCCCCCCGCCTGCGGCCTTCTTCTTTCGCCCCTTGGCACCAGACGACCCAGCTGCCTCGGACCCCCCATCTTTAAACTTCCGGTACAACGACATGACGTTCCTCATCGCACCGCCACGACCCACCATATTGGTCCAATCACCTGCGATCAACAAAAACATACATTTATTAGATTTCACATATAAACATAAATAATTAGAAAAACGTGTAATATATAAGAAATATGACCCAACATAAACTATTAGACAGAGATGATGTAATATATAAACGTACTTTTATTAGAAATAATCATCCGGATCAGGATTATCTGGATCAACGGTCGCATCATCACTATCGTACATTTCGAGATGTTCATGGTCGTCCTCCAAAGGCGGAGAAATGTCGTCGTCTTCGTCATTGCCTAATTGTAATCGCTCTAGTAACTCTACCTCCTTAGCATTATGAACCACATCTCCAGTGTCCTCGTCAACAAACATTTCTGAGTCTAAATCCATTCCGACCGCTTGGGTTAAGTCTATCTCAAAAGACCCTTCTAGCCCATTTTCTTGGAAGAACTCTCCATCATAGGTGTTTGGATCTATGTTATAATCTTCATTGTTTGGGACTGGTAGTTTACCGCGTGGCGACACTTTGTATACAACGTCCCAACCCTCAAGCCTTTTGTCCTTTTTGCACGGGTATGACAAATAATACACCTGGGTGGCTTGTTGAGACACTATATAGACATCATCTCCAGGTAAGACAGATGATTGTCGAATTTCGACTAGCCCAAGACTAGGGGTTCGTCTCACCACTGAAGGATCAAACCAATGACATTTGAAGATAACAGGAGAAAGAGGTTTGCTTCCACCAAAATTAAGCTCGTATATTTCTTCAAGTCTCCCATAGTAATCGACCCCATCAGAGCCTGGAGTATAGACTCCGGTACTTGTAGTCCTTCGATTGGGCATCCTCTGCTCATGACTTGTTGTGCGAAAACGATAACCATTCACGTCATATCCGGTAAATGACTTGACCTTATACGCACAACCATCGGCGATTTGTCTCAACTCGACACTCATAGACCCATCGGATTGACCCTGCGAGTTCGACCAGGCATGTTTGTACCTTCCGTTACTCATAGACTCAGTAACGTCGAATTTAGGACAAGACTGAAATTAAGTGTACCTTCCGTTTGAACCAAGAAATAAAATCTGGGTTTCCATGTTTAAGAAGGTCATCAACTTCGTGTGGGGTAGGAGCCCTCCTATTACGCCAGAATTGATCAAGAAATTCCCTGTATGAACGAGAAACAAGAGTGTTGGATGCAGAATAGTGGCTAGGTACTTGAAAACAAGATCGTTCTGAACTTACCGCATGTATGGCTCAACTTCGGATAGATTGGTGAGCACATAGAGCATGATAGCGCGCCACTCTACATTTGTCAAATTTTTGTTGGTGCCTTCACTTGCACTTCCTAGTTGCCCTCGGAAAAGGCTGAGGTTCGATTCAACTTCGTCAACATTATAACGAGGCGGTGGATTGTGCACGTTAGGAAGGTTGTCAGCATAATACTTCGTCGTGAAGTTTGACACCTCCTCGAGAATGTATGCCTCTGCAATAGATGCTTCAATCTTGCATTTATTTTTGCATTTAGTTCGAAGAACCTTCTGACATCTTTCAATTGGATAGCACCACCGGTTCTGCACAGGCCCTCCCATTCGTGCCTCATACGGAAGGTGCAGAATCATATGCTGCATCGGGTTGAAAAAGCCCGGTGGAAATATCTTCTCCAACTTGCATAGCAACACGGGAGCAAGCTTTTCCATTTCTGCAAGCATGGGCTTCGATACTTCCTTAGCACACAGCTGACGGAAGAAATTGCTCAACTCCGCCAGCACTTGCCAGACATGCTCGGGGACATAGCCTCGAACCATCACCGGAAGAAGCCGCTCAAGCCATATGTGGTAGTCATGACTCTTGAGCCCGTTGATCCTTAGAGTAGTTAAGTTCACTCCCCTCTTCAAATTCGCTGCATACCCATCAGGAAATTTCAATGTTTGGAACCAACTTAGCACTTCCCTCTTTTGGTCATTATCGAGAACGAAATCGGCCTTAGGTTTTTTCCATGTTTTGCCGTCCCTGGGAGGTGGTATATTTAGCTTCGGTCTATTGCATAACCGCTGCTGATCCACTCTAGCCTTGGTATTGTCTTTGGTTTTATCAGGAATGTTCATGATTGTACCCCAAAGTGCCTCGGCAAGATTCTTTTCAGTGTGCATCATATCAATATTATGTGGAAGCAGAAGGTCTGCCATGTACGGGAGCATCCATAGGCCCAACTTATGAGTCCAGGCATGTTGCTCGCCATATCCCACAAAACGGCCATCCTCCCCGACCTCGAGAGCGTCTAACTCTGCACGAACATCCGCACCTGTCATCATGTGTGGTGCAGGGTCTAGAACCCTTACACCTTTCGTGAAGTTCTTAATATCTTGTCTGAATTCGTGTTCAAGAGGGAGAAATTGACGATGTTTGTCGAAGCATGAATATTTTCCACCCTTGGTCAACCAGATGAACTTCAGAGATGCCTTGCATATTGGACATGGGAACTTCCCGTGGACACACCAGCCGCAGAATATCCCATACGCCGGATGGTCATGCAGGGAGTACTGGTAGAAGACATGCATTTTAAAGTTTGTTTTTGTAGCTCGATCATATGTCCATACACCTTCCTCCCAAGCACGGTCCAAATCATCAACAAGAGGCTCCATATACACGCTCATATTTTTCCCCGGGTAATTAGGAATAATTAACGACAAAAAGATGTTCTGCCGTTGAAATAGGACACCGGGGGGGAGATTGAGTGGGATCACAAACATTGGCCAACAAGAGTATGGGGCAGCCGTCATTCCATACGGGTTGAACCCATCTGTTGCCAACGCAACACGCACATTCCGAGCCTCTCTAGCCTTGTCATGATGAATCCCATCAAAGTGCTTCCATGCTTCACCATCGGATGGATGTACGAGCTTATCAGGATTGTATCGCACTCCACTTTTGTGCCATGTCATCTGTTTCGCGGAGTCCTCGGTCATGTAAAGCCGTTGGATCCTCGGTATAGGTGGAAGGTACCGTAGGATATTCACGGGTATTTTGCTTTGCTTCTTCTTACCATCAGCACCGACTATCTCCACGAATCTAGAAGCCTTGCACTTCGGACATTGCTTTGCGTCCGCAAATTCTTTCCTAAATAAGATGCATCCATTCGGACAAGCATGTATCTTCTGATACGGCATCTTAAGTGCATTTAGAAGTTTCTGTGCCGCGTACATGTTCTTTGGCAAGCCGTGACCTTCCGGAAGGAGGCCACCCAAAATTGTCAGGATGTGGTCAAAGGCGTCTCGACCCAAGCTAAACTGGGACTTGACGGCCAACAGACGTGCAACGGCATCCAATTGAGAAACCTTAGTGTGCGAGTGAAGTGGTTGTTGTGCCGCTGACAACATGTCATAATAAGCCTTTGCAGTGGCCTCCGGCTCCTCCTCCCTAGGTCCATCATTGAAGTGTGCTTCGTCGTAGTCATGCAACATGTCCCCTACCCCTGCCTCATCATCAAACTCCTCGATGCGCTGCCTCACGACCTCGTCTCTCACACGATCAACGGCTTCACCATGGCGTGTCCACCGAGTATAGTTCTCCGTAAATCCATTCCTGACGAGATGTTTACCCATGACAACTTCTGTTTGGCGTTTACGATTGTCGCAAACCGCGCATGGACAGAAAGTAGTTGGCACCCCTTTCGCATTGGCAAAAGCTTGCTTCAAGAACGCATCAGTCTTGGCAATCCATTCATCTGTACATTCACCTTTACTTGAGCGGCCAGTGTACATCCACTCACGGTCATCCATCCCTTTACATGTCACCGAGCAATAAATTTCTTCCATACCAAATTTATAATAATAAATGCATCTACCGGATGCTAGCTTTATGTCTAATAGGTAAAGATAGGTCCTAATCCCACCCGAGGATGTGTAGACGGGTAGTTTCCATGCTCTACTCGTATCCAAGACGGAATTTCGGCAGCACCTCCCCGCTGTTCTCCAAATACACGTCCAATTACGGAGATTGTGTATTCGGAGAACAACAGGGAGATGATGCCGAAACTCAGCCTCGGTACGAGTAGAGCATGGAAACTACCCATCTACACATCCTCGAGCTGTCCAAAAACGTGGACAATTCGAAACAGATACGGTTAGACATATGCAAAGATTCACATATTCACAACCGTATCTCTTTCGAACGGGAGACGTCTAACTAGGTTACGTGACACAGTTGTGCACAATCTTGGCCTGCTGTATTTAACTGTACGGTATGAAGGCGGTACAGATAAATACAAGAGACGAAGAAGGTACACAACTTAAATATGAATCTACGAATTAAATACCGAGGGCGTATGGTTTTGCATGTGCTCACCTACGGGCTCGACGGCGGGCGAGTCGGTGACGCTCGTGTCGGTGCAGACGACGGGGAACGACGTGCGGCGTCGGGGTCCAAGTCGAAGATGGTGCAACCTCTCCCTGAAATAAAAACAATTTTTTGTCAAATAAAAAATTCGGCAGCACCTCCCCTACACGGGGAGGTTTCTGAAACCATACATCCTGCAAAAAAACACGGCACGAAGGCCGACAACCACGTACACAAGGATATCCACGGCACGAAGGCCGACAACCACATACACAAGGATAATGAGGAATCAAATTTGACATGCATTTGATATTAGCATCAACCCAACCTACCAAACATTCACAAGAAAAAGAAAACATTCACCTAGCATTCAAATCATCTATCTTCAAGCATTCCTCTAAATTTGGCATGCATGACACGAGCATTCCTATAAATCCAAACCACTGCTACACGAGCATTCAAAATTGACATGCATTTGAATCATGAATACGCTACACGAGCATTCAAAATTGACATGCATTTGAATCATGACCCTCCCCTGCCGCCGCCGGAGAGGCCTGCCGGAAGTCCGTGCGGACCTCCAGGACGGCGGCGGCAGGGCATCTTCGGCCTGTAGCGCCACCTCCGGAGCGGCGTGCTGCGGCCCCAACGGCCATGGCAACGGCGGCGGCGCGGGGCCGCGGATTCGAGGCCCCCATGACCGGATCCGGCCGTCCCATGGCCGGATCTGTGTCGAGCTGGAGCTTCGGCGGCTGGGACAGCGGCGACGCGGCAGGGTCTGCTGGCGGCGGCTGACGGCGACAGACCGGCGAGGCACTGCGGGAGGTGCCGCGGCTGGGCGTCTGGGGAGGCCGGCGCGGCTCATGGTGGCCGAGCGACGAGGCTGGCGAGGGCGCAGGGAGGTGCGGCTGGCGGCGCGCGGTGAGGCTGGCGAGGGCGCAAGGAGGCGCCGCGTCGGCGGTGGGCGGCCGTGGCGGCGCGACGGTTGCACGGGGCCGCGGGCGCACGGGTGGAGGAGGCGGCAGCGGGCGTGCAGCTTCTAGGCCCGGCCATGGCTTCGTCTCCTGCGGTGGGTGCGTTTGGCAAGGTGTGGTGGTGGCATTGAGCTTGCTTCAAGCTTCAGACAGCTGTTGTGGTGCAATGGAGGCGGAGGTGGAGGTTCACATTCTGTCCCGGATGCGCCGTGGTGGTGCGGCCGTCGGCGGACTACTCGGATGTTGCCTGCGGCGTCATGGTAACGTTCCAAGCTACGTCTGGTGGCGCGAAACAGCGACGACGTGGGGGCGTAGCTCGCGGCGCTAGAGCCTCTTCTTCTTGGTGCTGCTGCATTGCCGGGTTGGGTTGGGACCGGGCGAAAGCTTGCGACGGTGACGCCTTTGGTGCCACAATCCTTCTTGGAGGCGTCAACATGGTACCTGCCCTTCCCTGGTAGGAGGTCCTCATGGTGAAAACCGTGCTCCGTCCGGAGTGGCAATGATGACGTCTACGGACGCCATTCACCTCGTTGGAGGCATTGCTTCATAGGGCCTTCGACAGTGTTGTCTGATGTCTGCTATCTGGAGTGGCCGGCGGCGGTGGGGGCTACTTAACGACGGTCACTAGTGGCTGTTCGCGACTCATGGAGCGGCGGCTGCACGACTTGCAGCGGTTCGTGGCGGCCAATCCTGCACGGCAGTGGTTAGCTCAGTACGGAACAACGTCGATTCTGCCCCTCCGTCTCCTTTATCGGTGTTTGGATCGCTTTAGAGGTTTCTCTACCCGCAGGTGTGAAGCTGCGGGTGCCCGTGTTGATGCCCCAATCCAACCGGACGAGTTTTGTTGTTTTTCTTTTCTTTTTTATTTCCTGCCTATGGCCTTCCAGGGCCGTAGTCTTGTATTTTTTCTATTATATTAATAGAAACGCACTCGTCGAGTGTTGTTCGTTCAAAAAAAAGTTCTGTCACGCACACGCACGCAGGTGATGGGGAAGAAACCAAAGTTTCTAGAGTGATAGCACGAGCATGTCGTCGTAACAACGCTGCTGCTGCCTGGGATGATGGCGATACCGATGATGACGAACCTAGGGACCAGAACGA
Organism: Echinochloa crus-galli; assembly: GCA_900205405.1. Taxonomy (NCBI): domain Eukaryota; kingdom Viridiplantae; phylum Streptophyta; class Magnoliopsida; order Poales; family Poaceae; genus Echinochloa; species Echinochloa crus-galli. Next base: position 31,382 of record OAMR01000107.1, read on the forward strand.
TGCCGCGCCGGCGATACTCCCGAACAGCTGCTACGAACGCGGCGGTATTAGGAAAGCCTGGAGGACACGTCGAGGCCTCGTGTGATGGCGGCGGCGGAGGAGATGGCGGCGGCGGTGGCGGAGGTGAGGGTGTAGGTGGTTGTGGAGGAGGAGGAGATGTGGGTGGCGCAGGCGTCGTCGGTGCCGGTGTCGGAGAAGGCGTCGGTGCCGGCGCCGGAGCAGGCGCCATGGGAGCTGGCGTTGGAGCCGGTGGTGTCGGAGAAGGTGTCGGTGCAGGCGTTGGAGCAGGTGTTGGTGTCGGTGTCGGTGCCGGCGTCGGAGCAGGCGTGGGCACAGCCATGGGAGCAGGAGCCGGTGCAGGGGTCGGAGCATGTCTAGGAGCTGATGATGGGGTAGGTGCACTCCTTGGAGCTGCCATTGTTGCAGGCTTAGGAACCGGTGCAGGTGCCCGTGCCTGGGCCATGGCAGAAGGCATCACAAGCAGCACGAGTGCCACGGCGAGGAACACGAGTGCCGCATCGAAAGCTATGGCGGACTTGGACGCCATTGCCATTGCTAGTGACACTCGATCTCGACCGTGTGTATTAGCAGCGTATACATCCCAGTATTTATAGGCCATCGATCAGTAAGGACTTTGCAGCATCGAGTTTCTCATCAGAGGGTGATCGATGGCCGATGCGCCTGGGAGACAGTGTACTCGGCTGATTCGTCTAGAAGTAAGCCCTCCTCTGCGACCTCCACCTTGTGGAGATTGGCTTTGGTGCCCGGCGACGATTGGGAAGCGGCTTCTGCGGCGGTGATGAATAGATCTCTGAAGCCTTCGAGAAAGATGAACATGAGTTTTAGACTTCTTTGTATTTTTTTCTTTTCTTTGAGGTCTTGTTTGTAAAAAGGCCGGTGTAATGGGCTAAGATCAATGCATCTTTCTTCTAAAAAAAGCTAGCGATGCAGTGGAGTCTAGCTTCTTCATTCGGGAGCTCGATGGTGGTTGCACACGTCCACGAGCAAGCATGACGACGATCGACATGGAGAAGAGAGGATCGATCGTGTATCTCGTCTTGGGTCGTGTGCAAACAAAGAGTGTTGTTAGAGATCAGAGACGCGGCTGTCAGCTTTGTGCTATCTTTTCTTTTCCTGTTTTCTTCTTCTTTTTTCCTTAAATTTCTTCGCTTTTGTACTGATGATTCCTTTTTATTATTATTTAATATTGTATACATATATGATTAGTAGGATGCACACCTTCTGTTTTTGAAACATATATATTTGGCATTTTAAGGACACGTACAATATAACAGCACCAACAATACATGTTACACAGAAATGCATTACATGATCGAGCAGGGCCAAGATCTTTGGGACAATAGTAGTGATCAATCAGTCTCCACAGTCCACACGCAGGCGCAGATGCATGATCATCAGTAGACGACACATCACACACATGTACGTACGTGTAAGCATACAGACGACCACTTACTTATTTATATATGTATCTATATAGTATATATATGTATACTAGTATGTGTGTGTATATATATATATATGTATGTATGTATGTATGTATGTCGTCTATGCACGCATGTACGTATCACGTTGAGGCACCACGCACGCAGGTGATGGGGGCTGTGACGTCGGGGAAGAAACCACCAGCAATGTTTCTGGAGTAATAGCACGAGCATGTCGTCACGCTGCTGCTGCTGCTGCCTGGGGTGCTACCGATGGCAGACCGAAGGACTAAGAGTAGAACGACGCGGCGCTGGAGATAATACACCGGAACAGCTGCTATGAACGCGGCGGTATTAGCAAAGCCTGGAGGACACGTCGAGTCCTGTGATGGCGGCGGCGGAGGTGAGGGCGTCGGCGGCGGCGGAGGTGAGGGTGTAGGTGGTGGAGGAGGAGATGTGGGTGGCGCAGGCGTCGTCGGTGCCGGTGTCGGAGCAGGTGTTGGTGCGGGCGGCGCCGGAGAAGGTGAGGGAGCAGGCGGCGGTAGTGGAGCCGGCGTAGGCACAGGCGCCATGGGAGCCGGCGTCGGAGAAGGTGTTGGTGCAGGCGTTGGAGCCGGTGCCGGCGTCGAAGAAGGTGTCGGTGCAGGCGATGGAGCAGGCGGTGTCGGTGCCGGTGTCGGAGAAGGTGTCGGTGCAGGCGATGGAGCAGGTGTTGGTGTCGGCGCCGCCGTCGGAGAAGGTGTTAGTGCTGGCGATGGAGCAGGTGTTGGTGTCGGCGCCGCCGTCGGAGAAGGTGTTAGTGCTGGCGATGGAGCAGGTGTTTGTGTCGGGGTCGGAGAAGGCGTGGGCACAGCCATGGGAGCAGGAGTCGGTGCAGGGGTCGGAGCATGTCTAGGAGCTGATGATGGGGTAGGTGCACTCCTTGGAGCTGCCATTTGTGCAGGCTTAGGAACCGGTGCAGGTGCCCGTGCCTGGGCCATGGCAGAAGGCATCACAAGCAGCACGAGTGCCACGGCGAGGAACACGAGTGCCGCATCGAAAGCTATGGCGGACTTGGACGCCATTGCCATTGCTAGTGACACTCGATCTCGACCGTGTGTATTAGCAGCGTATACATCCCAGTATTTATAGGCCATCGATCAGTAAGGACTTTGCAGCATCGAGTTTCTCATCAGAGGGTGATCGATGCATGCATGCATGTACGTGTTGTCTAATTCCGATGAGTCCTTTGCCGGCCGGCACAATGATCAGGCTTATTTTTCTACGTACTGGTGCAAAGTGCCGTCGTGGACATTTGATCGAGGTCGCATTATTCTCCTACGTGAGAGACTGTCATTAGTTCTACAAGATCGAGATGCTACGATCGATGATGCATGCTCAAGCATGCATGGATGTCGACTTTTGTGCCTTGAGTTGCCGATAGTTTGTGGACTTGGGCACTAGCAATTTGCAGTAAGTACGTGTAGGACGCAAATGTGCGCCTAACTTAGGTACGTGCCGATATCATGCAACTAGTTTGTCCCGATATGCGTACATATACAAACTTCCAAACACATTCACTGGCATGTGTAGTCTCGCTCCTATGATATAGGACGGCTGCACTAGTACCTCCCTATTTGTAGGACTGCCAAAGAACTTGTTCCATAATTCATGACCAAAACCAGTGTACAGCCGTTAAATAATCTCCAGAAATATCTCTGTAAGTAACACGGTTATTACGTACACTACCAGAATGATCGACATCTGCACCGGGTGGGAAAGCCCTTTAGCACCGGGTTTCCCACCCGGTGCAACTAATCCGAGGCTAAAGGGGTACCCCTTTAGCACCGGGTCGAATAACCGGTGCTAAAGGGCCTGCCTTTAGCACCGGTTGCTGCCTGAAACCGGTGCTAAAGACCCCGGATTTCTTTTTTTTTTGCTTTTTTCAGTAGCCATGCGTGCACGTCTATATACGTATATATTCTAATACGTGTATTCTAATGCGTATTCGGCCGACTCTATATTCATACTAGCTGACATTGTTTAGCATGTCATGGTGAGATGCTCACGTACGTCGCCAATGCTGCATGCAATTTGACCAAGGTCTGACACGATTCCTTGGCGCCATTTCTTTACGCAAACTTCGAGCAGATTGTGAGAGAAAGAGTCCAAACACAATAATTACCGAGAGCTTTGCATGCACGAGAGGGAGAGGATATGAGCTAGCTAGGGAGGTGGTGTGTTCTTGTTGGAAGACAGACGGTGCCGATCAAGAGACCCTAGCTAACCTAACCCGGCCTATAAATCGAACAGGGCGATCCAGACATATAGATCGATCGAGGAAGGCTCGACGTGAATGTTTGTTTGGGAGACATTCACGTGGGCACTAC
>OAMR01000107.1:35709-75856 GCA_900205405.1 Echinochloa crus-galli
ACCAGTGCCATTGCAAAGATTATCTTCTTAGATTTTCTAGAGGAGTATCCCCTCACACTACATGGGTTTTGGCTAAGCATAACGAAGATTTTGACCCAAGTGGGAAACAAACCAAAAAATTGTATATACGGAAATGTTGGAAGCATGATGAGTAATTTTCCTGGATTTGAACTATCTTGAAAACTATATATCTTTTCTTGGTCTGTGCACTGGCTCATCTTTCACTGGTTTCACAATTGTAGCAAAATATTCTTGCAGGAAACACAGGAGTTTGATGTCCGTCTAGGCCTTAATGATGTGAAGAAGAATAACTAATAAATACAATACATAAGCTCTCACTCTCCACTATGAACACAAGCTCTCTCTCCACCATGAACACAAGCTCTCTTTCCATTTTGATTCACAAATTTCTCTATTTCTAAAGCATATAAACAATACAAGCTAATAAAGAACATAAGAGAATGAAAGAATGTACCTTATAGTGATCATTCCGTTGTTTCAATCGTTTCAGCTCTTGTCGTGCTTCCAGTGTATCTTTTGGCTTCCCATAAGTACCCAGGAAGCTTATCAAGTTCACGCAAAGATTCTTCGTCAGATGCATCACATCAATCGCGTTACGGACCTCTAAACGTTGCCAATAAGGTAGCTCCCAAAAGATAGACTTCTTCTTCCACATCGCGGCACGACCATCCTCGCCCGTCGGAGCAGCCTGGCTTCCGTCTCCCTTGCCAAACACCACGTGTAGGTCCTTCACCATATCAAATAGCTCTTCTCCACTCCGGTGTCTCGGCTTTGTACGGCGGTCAGCATTCCCGCCAAAATGCGCACATTTCTTTCGTAGCTCATGCTTCGCCGGAAGGAATCGACGGTGACCCTCTTTATTTAAGTCATTTTTGCATTTGAGAAAGTGGTAGTGTACATTGTTCATTAATCCTAGATTCACTCGCATAGTTTCCAAAACTTTGTTAGAGACTTGTCAAATTTCTACTACATGTTATTACCCATTTTGAAAATGACAAAATGACCTAAATAAAGATTGTAGATCATGATGAAATATGAAACTTTGGTATTCATCACTTTTTCATTTGACATCACCTAGTGTGAAAAAAACCTTGGTTGTAGGTGTCATTTTTAATTCAAAATTTGGATTGTTCAAACACGAGGAGATTTTTCAAAATAATAACATTAATATGTTTCATAACTTGATAGAGTATGATTTTAGGAATTTTTAGGAAGAAAAATGATCTTTTTTGAAGTTTGTACGAGGGAGAACGACTAGTTACAACTTTTATAGAGATGATATAGAGATGGTATACATAATTGACATGTACAGTACAAATTTATGTTATCTATATACACACCTGACTACACGAGGGCTCGTTATCGGCCCCTTCAACATTTTCGTCCCTTCCAATGATCCCCAACATATCATCCATGGACATTGGTTGGGTTACCATATTGAAAAGTTGATTCGCTAAGAACGTGTCGTTGTCCTCTTGAATGGGTGGGACAGGGGTGTTGTTGTCCTCTTGCATGGGTGGGACGGGGTTGTTGTTGTCCGCCATCTATAGAATTAAAAATAATTGATAAGAAATATATACATTTAAATGAAGCACATATATTTCTAATATACATAGAATTTCCAATATACATTTAAATGAAGCATTTTCCAATATACATTTCAAACATATAACATTTCCAATATACATTTAAATGAAGCATTTTCCAATATACATTTCAAACATATAACATTTCCAATATACATTTAAATGAAGCATTTTCCAATATACATTTCAAACATATAACATTTCCAATATACATTTAAATGAAGCATTTTCCAATATACATTTCAAACATATAACATTTCCAATATACATTTAAATGAAGCATTTTCCAATATACATTTCAAACATATAACATTTCCAATATACATTTAAATGAAGCATTTTCCAATATACATTTCAAACATATAACATTTCCAATATACATTTAAATGAAGCATTTTCCAATATACATTTCAAACATATAACATTTCCAATATACATTTAAATGAAGCATTTTCCAATATACATTTCAAACATATAACATTTCCAATATACATTTAAATGAAGCATTTTCCAATATACATTTCAAACATATAACATTTCCAATATACATTTAAATGAAGCATTTTCCAATATACATTTCAAACATATAACATTTCCAATATACATTTAAATGAAGCATTTTCCAATATACATTTCAAACATATAACATTTCCAATATACATTTAAATGAAGCATTTTCCAATATACATTTCAAACATATAACATTTCCAATATACATTTAAATGAAGCATTTTCCAATATACATTTCAAACATATAACATTTCCAATATACATTTAAATGAAGCATTTTCCAATATACATTTCAAACATATAACATTTCCAATATACATTTAAATGAAGCATTTTCCAATATACATTTCAAACATATAACATTTCCAATATACATTTAAATGAAGCATTTTCCAATATACATTTCAAACATATAACATTTCCAATATACATTTAAATGAAGCATTTTCCAATATACATTTCAAACATATAACATTTCCAATATACATTTAAATGAAGCATTTTCCAATATACATTTCAAACATATAACATTTCCAATATACATTTAAATGAAGCATTTTCCAATATACATTTCAAACATATAACATTTCCAATATACATTTAAATGAAGCATTTTCCAATATACATTTCAAACATATAACATTTCCAATATACATTTAAATGAAGCATTTTCCAATATACATTTCAAACATATAACATTTCCAATATACATTTAAATGAAGCATTTTCCAATATACATTTCAAACATATAACATTTCCAATATACATTTAAATGAAGCATTTTCCAATATACATTTCAAACATATAACATTTCCAATATACATTTAAATGAAGCATTTTCCAATATACATTTCAAACATATAACATTTCCAATATACATTTAAATGAAGCATTTTCCAATATACATTTCAAACATATAACATTTCCAATATACATTTAAATGAAGCATTTTCCAATATACATTTCAAACATATAACATTTCCAATATACATTTAAATGAAGCATTTTCCAATATACATTTCAAACATATAACATTTCCAATATACATTTAAATGAAGCATTTTCCAATATACATTTCAAACATATAACATTTCCAATATACATTTAAATGAAGCATTTTCCAATATACATTTCAAACATATAACATTTCCAATATACATTTAAATGAAGCATTTTCCAATATACATTTCAAACATATAACATTTCCAATATACATTTAAATGAAGCATTTTCCAATATACATTTCAAACATATAACATTTCCAATATACATTTAAATGAAGCATTTTCCAATATACATTTCAAACATATAACATTTCCAATATACATTTAAATGAAGCATTTTCCAATATACATTTCAAACATATAACATTTCCAATATACATTTAAATGAAGCATTTTCCAATATACATTTCAAACATATAACATTTCCAATATACATTTAAATGAAGCATTTTCCAATATACATTTCAAACATATAACATTTCCAATATACATTTAAATGAAGCATTTTCCAATATACATTTCAAACATATAACATTTCCAATATACATTTAAATGAAGCATTTTCCAATATACATTTCAAACATATAACATTTCCAATATACATTTAAATGAAGCATTTTCCAATATACATTTCAAACATATAACATTTCCAATATACATTTAAATGAAGCATTTTCCAATATACATTTCAAACATATAACATTTCCAATATACATTTAAATGAAGCATTTTCCAATATACATTTCAAACATATAACATTTCCAATATACATTTAAATGAAGCATTTTCCAATATACATTTCAAACATATAACATTTCCAATATACATTTAAATGAAGCATTTTCCAATATACATTTCAAACATATAACATTTCCAATATACATTTAAATGAAGCATTTTCCAATATACATTTCAAACATATAACATTTCCAATATACATTTAAATGAAGCATTTTCCAATATACATTTCAAACATATAACATTTCCAATATACATTTAAATGAAGCATTTTCCAATATACATTTCAAACATATAACATTTCCAATATACATTTAAATGAAGCATTTTCCAATATACATTTCAAACATATAACATTTCCAATATACATTTAAATGAAGCATTTTCCAATATACATTTCAAACATATAACATTTCCAATATACATTTAAATGAAGCATTTTCCAATATACATTTCAAACATATAACATTTCCAATATACATTTAAATGAAGCATTTTCCAATATACATTTCAAACATATAACATTTCCAATATACATTTAAATGAAGCATTTTCCAATATACATTTCAAACATATAACATTTCCAATATACATTTAAATGAAGCATTTTCCAATATACATTTCAAACATATAACATTTCCAATATACATTTAAATGAAGCATTTTCCAATATACATTTCAAACATATAACATTTCCAATATACATTTAAATGAAGCATTTTCCAATATACATTTCAAACATATAACATTTCCAATATACATTTAAATGAAGCATTTTCCAATATACATTTCAAACATATAACATTTCCAATATACATTTAAATGAAGCATTTTCCAATATACATTTCAAACATATAACATTTCCAATATACATTTAAATGAAGCATTTTCCAATATACATTTCAAACATATAACATTTCCAATATACATTTAAATGAAGCATTTTCCAATATACATTTCAAACATATAACATTTCCAATATACATTTAAATGAAGCATTTTCCAATATACATTTCAAACATATAACATTTCCAATATACATTTAAATGAAGCATTTTCCAATATACATTTCAAACATATAACATTTCCAATATACATTTAAATGAAGCATTTTCCAATATACATTTCAAACATATAACATTTCCAATATACATTTAAATGAAGCATTTTCCAATATACATTTCAAACATATAACATTTCCAATATACATTTAAATGAAGCATTTTCCAATATACATTTCAAACATATAACATTTCCAATATACATTTCAATGTAAATATCTCCAATACATTTAAATGAAGCATTTTCCAATATACATTTCAAACATATAACATTTCCAATATACATTTCAATGTAAATATCTCCAATACATTTAAATGAAGCATTTTCCAATATACATTTCAAACATATAACATTTCCAATATACATTTCAATGTAAATATCTCCAATACATTTAAATGAAGCATTTTCCAATATACATTTCAAACATATAACATTTCCAATATACATTTCAATGTAAATATCTCCAATACATTTAAATGAAGCATTTTCCAATATACATTTCAAACATATAACATTTCCAATATACATTTCAATGTAAATATCTCCAATACATTTAAATGAAGCATTTTCCAATATACATTTCAAACATATAACATTTCCAATATACATTTCAATGTAAATATCTCCAATACATTTAAATGAAGCATTTTCCAATATACATTTCAAACATATAACATTTCCAATATACATTTCAATGTAAATATCTCCAATACATTTAAATGAAGCATTTTCCAATATACATTTCAAACATATAACATTTCCAATATACATTTCAATGTAAATATCTCCAATACATTTAAATGAAGCATTTTCCAATATACATTTCAAACATATAACATTTCCAATATACATTTCAATGTAAATATCTCCAATACATTTAAATGAAGCATTTTCCAATATACATTTCAAACATATAACATTTCCAATATACATTTCAATGTAAATATCTCCAATACATTTAAATGAAGCATTTTCCAATATACATTTCAAACATATAACATTTCCAATATACATTTCAATGTAAATATCTCCAATACATTTAAATGAAGCATTTTCCAATATACATTTCAAACATATAACATTTCCAATATACATTTCAATGTAAATATCTCCAATACATTTAAATGAAGCATTTTCCAATATACATTTCAAACATATAACATTTCCAATATACATTTCAATGTAAATATCTCCAATACATTTAAATGAAGCATTTTCCAATATACATTTCAAACATATAACATTTCCAATATACATTTCAATGTAAATATCTCCAATACATTTAAATGAAGCATTTTCCAATATACATTTCAAACATATAACATTTCCAATATACATTTCAATGTAAATATCTCCAATACATTTAAATGAAGCATTTTCCAATATACATTTCAAACATATAACATTTCCAATATACATTTCAATGTAAATATCTCCAATACATTTAAATGAAGCATTTTCCAATATACATTTCAAACATATAACATTTCCAATATACATTTCAATGTAAATATCTCCAATACATTTAAATGAAGCATTTTCCAATATACATTTCAAACATATAACATTTCCAATATACATTTCAATGTAAATATCTCCAATACATTTAAATGAAGCATTTTCCAATATACATTTCAAACATATAACATTTCCAATATACATTTCAATGTAAATATCTCCAATACATTTAAATGAAGCATTTTCCAATATACATTTCAAACATATAACATTTCCAATATACATTTCAATGTAAATATCTCCAATACATTTAAATGAAGCATTTTCCAATATACATTTCAAACATATAACATTTCCAATATACATTTCAATGTAAATATCTCCAATACATTTAAATGAAGCATTTTCCAATATACATTTCAAACATATAACATTTCCAATATACATTTCAATGTAAATATCTCCAATACATTTAAATGAAGCATTTTCCAATATACATTTCAAACATATAACATTTCCAATATACATTTCAATGTAAATATCTCCAATACATTTAAATGAAGCATTTTCCAATATACATTTCAAACATATAACATTTCCAATATACATTTCAATGTAAATATCTCCAATACATTTAAATGAAGCATTTTCCAATATACATTTCAAACATATAACATTTCCAATATACATTTCAATGTAAATATCTCCAATACATTTAAATGAAGCATTTTCCAATATACATTTCAAACATATAACATTTCCAATATACATTTCAATGTAAATATCTCCAATACATTTAAATGAAGCATTTTCCAATATACATTTCAAACATATAACATTTCCAATATACATTTCAATGTAAATATCTCCAATACATTTAAATGAAGCATTTTCCAATATACATTTCAAACATATAACATTTCCAATATACATTTCAATGTAAATATCTCCAATACATTTAAATGAAGCATTTTCCAATATACATTTCAAACATATAACATTTCCAATATACATTTCAATGTAAATATCTCCAATACATTTAAATGAAGCATTTTCCAATATACATTTCAAACATATAACATTTCCAATATACATTTCAATGTAAATATCTCCAATACATTTAAATGAAGCATTTTCCAATATACATTTCAAACATATAACATTTCCAATATACATTTCAATGTAAATATCTCCAATACATTTAAATGAAGCATTTTCCAATATACATTTCAAACATATAACATTTCCAATATACATTTCAATGTAAATATCTCCAATACATTTAAATGAAGCATTTTCCAATATACATTTCAAACATATAACATTTCCAATATACATTTCAATGTAAATATCTCCAATACATTTAAATGAAGCATTTTCCAATATACATTTCAAACATATAACATTTCCAATATACATTTCAATGTAAATATCTCCAATACATTTAAATGAAGCATTTTCCAATATACATTTCAAACATATAACATTTCCAATATACATTTCAATGTAAATATCTCCAATACATTTAAATGAAGCATTTTCCAATATACATTTCAAACATATAACATTTCCAATATACATTTCAATGTAAATATCTCCAATACATTTAAATGAAGCATTTTCCAATATACATTTCAAACATATAACATTTCCAATATACATTTCAATGTAAATATCTCCAATACATTTAAATGAAGCATTTTCCAATATACATTTCAAACATATAACATTTCCAATATACATTTCAATGTAAATATCTCCAATACATTTAAATGAAGCATTTTCCAATATACATTTCAAACATATAACATTTCCAATATACATTTCAATGTAAATATCTCCAATACATTTAAATGAAGCATTTTCCAATATACATTTCAAACATATAACATTTCCAATATACATTTCAATGTAAATATCTCCAATACATTTAAATGAAGCATTTTCCAATATACATTTCAAACATATAACATTTCCAATATACATTTCAATGTAAATATCTCCAATACATTTAAATGAAGCATTTTCCAATATACATTTCAAACATATAACATTTCCAATATACATTTCAATGTAAATATCTCCAATACATTTAAATGAAGCATTTTCCAATATACATTTCAAACATATAACATTTCCAATATACATTTCAATGTAAATATCTCCAATACATTTAAATGAAGCATTTTCCAATATACATTTCAAACATATAACATTTCCAATATACATTTCAATGTAAATATCTCCAATACATTTAAATGAAGCATTTTCCAATATACATTTCAAACATATAACATTTCCAATATACATTTCAATGTAAATATCTCCAATACATTTAAATGAAGCATTTTCCAATATACATTTCAAACATATAACATTTCCAATATACATTTCAATGTAAATATCTCCAATACATTTAAATGAAGCATTTTCCAATATACATTTCAAACATATAACATTTCCAATATACATTTCAATGTAAATATCTCCAATACATTTAAATGAAGCATTTTCCAATATACATTTCAAACATATAACATTTCCAATATACATTTCAATGTAAATATCTCCAATACATTTAAATGAAGCATTTTCCAATATACATTTCAAACATATAACATTTCCAATATACATTTCAATGTAAATATCTCCAATACATTTAAATGAAGCATTTTCCAATATACATTTCAAACATATAACATTTCCAATATACATTTCAATGTAAATATCTCCAATACATTTAAATGAAGCATTTTCCAATATACATTTCAAACATATAACATTTCCAATATACATTTCAATGTAAATATCTCCAATACATTTAAATGAAGCATTTTCCAATATACATTTCAAACATATAACATTTCCAATATACATTTCAATGTAAATATCTCCAATACATTTAAATGAAGCATTTTCCAATATACATTTCAAACATATAACATTTCCAATATACATTTCAATGTAAATATCTCCAATACATTTAAATGAAGCATTTTCCAATATACATTTCAAACATATAACATTTCCAATATACATTTCAATGTAAATATCTCCAATACATTTAAATGAAGCATTTTCCAATATACATTTCAAACATATAACATTTCCAATATACATTTCAATGTAAATATCTCCAATACATTTAAATGAAGCATTTTCCAATATACATTTCAAACATATAACATTTCCAATATACATTTCAATGTAAATATCTCCAATACATTTAAATGAAGCATTTTCCAATATACATTTCAAACATATAACATTTCCAATATACATTTCAATGTAAATATCTCCAATACATTTAAATGAAGCATTTTCCAATATACATTTCAAACATATAACATTTCCAATATACATTTCAATGTAAATATCTCCAATACATTTAAATGAAGCATTTTCCAATATACATTTCAAACATATAACATTTCCAATATACATTTCAATGTAAATATCTCCAATACATTTAAATGAAGCATTTTCCAATATACATTTCAAACATATAACATTTCCAATATACATTTCAATGTAAATATCTCCAATACATTTAAATGAAGCATTTTCCAATATACATTTCAAACATATAACATTTCCAATATACATTTCAATGTAAATATCTCCAATACATTTAAATGAAGCATTTTCCAATATACATTTCAAACATATAACATTTCCAATATACATTTCAATGTAAATATCTCCAATACATTTAAATGAAGCATTTTCCAATATACATTTCAAACATATAACATTTCCAATATACATTTCAATGTAAATATCTCCAATACATTTAAATGAAGCATTTTCCAATATACATTTCAAACATATAACATTTCCAATATACATTTCAATGTAAATATCTCCAATACATTTAAATGAAGCATTTTCCAATATACATTTCAAACATATAACATTTCCAATATACATTTCAATGTAAATATCTCCAATACATTTAAATGAAGCATTTTCCAATATACATTTCAAACATATAACATTTCCAATATACATTTCAATGTAAATATCTCCAATACATTTAAATGAAGCATTTTCCAATATACATTTCAAACATATAACATTTCCAATATACATTTCAATGTAAATATCTCCAATACATTTAAATGAAGCATTTTCCAATATACATTTCAAACATATAACATTTCCAATATACATTTCAATGTAAATATCTCCAATACATTTAAATGAAGCATTTTCCAATATACATTTCAAACATATAACATTTCCAATATACATTTAAATGAAGCATTTTCCAATATACATTTCAAACATATAACATTTCCAATATACATTTAAATGAAGCATTTTCCAATATACATTTCAAACATATAACATTTCCAATATACATTTAAATGAAGCATTTTCCAATATACATTTCAAACATATAACATTTCCAATATACATTTAAATGAAGCATTTTCCAATATACATTTCAAACATATAACATTTCCAATATACATTTAAATGAAGCATTTTCCAATATACATTTCAAACATATAACATTTCCAATATACATTTAAATGAAGCATTTTCCAATATACATTTCAAACATATAACATTTCCAATATACATTTAAATGAAGCATTTTCCAATATACATTTCAAACATATAACATTTCCAATATACATTTAAATGAAGCATTTTCCAATATACATTTCAAACATATAACATTTCCAATATACATTTAAATGAAGCATTTTCCAATATACATTTCAAACATATAACATTTCCAATATACATTTAAATGAAGCATTTTCCAATATACATTTCAAACATATAACATTTCCAATATACATTTAAATGAAGCATTTTCCAATATACATTTCAAACATATAACATTTCCAATATACATTTAAATGAAGCATTTTCCAATATACATTTCAAACATATAACATTTCCAATATACATTTAAATGAAGCATTTTCCAATATACATTTCAAACATATAACATTTCCAATATACATTTAAATGAAGCATTTTCCAATATACATTTCAAACATATAACATTTCCAATATACATTTAAATGAAGCATTTTCCAATATACATTTCAAACATATAACATTTCCAATATACATTTCAATGTAAATATCTCCAATACATTTAAATGAAGCATTTTCCAATATACATTTCAAACATATAACATTTCCAATATACATTTCAATGTAAATATCTCCAATACATTTAAATGAAGCATTTTCCAATATACATTTCAAACATATAACATTTCCAATATACATTTCAATGTAAATATCTCCAATACATTTAAATGAAGCATTTTCCAATATACATTTCAAACATATAACATTTCCAATATACATTTCAATGTAAATATCTCCAATACATTTAAATGAAGCATTTTCCAATATACATTTCAAACATATAACATTTCCAATATACATTTCAATGTAAATATCTCCAATACATTTAAATGAAGCATTTTCCAATATACATTTCAAACATATAACATTTCCAATATACATTTCAATGTAAATATCTCCAATACATTTAAATGAAGCATTTTCCAATATACATTTCAAACATATAACATTTCCAATATACATTTCAATGTAAATATCTCCAATACATTTAAATGAAGCATTTTCCAATATACATTTCAAACATATAACATTTCCAATATACATTTCAATGTAAATATCTCCAATACATTTAAATGAAGCATTTTCCAATATACATTTCAAACATATAACATTTCCAATATACATTTCAATGTAAATATCTCCAATACATTTAAATGAAGCATTTTCCAATATACATTTCAAACATATAACATTTCCAATATACATTTCAATGTAAATATCTCCAATACATTTAAATGAAGCATTTTCCAATATACATTTCAAACATATAACATTTCCAATATACATTTCAATGTAAATATCTCCAATACATTTAAATGAAGCATTTTCCAATATACATTTCAAACATATAACATTTCCAATATACATTTCAATGTAAATATCTCCAATACATTTAAATGAAGCATTTTCCAATATACATTTCAAACATATAACATTTCCAATATACATTTCAATGTAAATATCTCCAATACATTTAAATGAAGCATTTTCCAATATACATTTCAAACATATAACATTTCCAATATACATTTCAATGTAAATATCTCCAATACATTTAAATGAAGCATTTTCCAATATACATTTCAAACATATAACATTTCCAATATACATTTCAATGTAAATATCTCCAATACATTTAAATGAAGCATTTTCCAATATACATTTCAAACATATAACATTTCCAATATACATTTCAATGTAAATATCTCCAATACATTTAAATGAAGCATTTTCCAATATACATTTCAAACATATAACATTTCCAATATACATTTCAATGTAAATATCTCCAATACATTTAAATGAAGCATTTTCCAATATACATTTCAAACATATAACATTTCCAATATACATTTCAATGTAAATATCTCCAATACATTTAAATGAAGCATTTTCCAATATACATTTCAAACATATAACATTTCCAATATACATTTCAATGTAAATATCTCCAATACATTTAAATGAAGCATTTTCCAATATACATTTCAAACATATAACATTTCCAATATACATTTCAATGTAAATATCTCCAATACATTTAAATGAAGCATTTTCCAATATACATTTCAAACATATAACATTTCCAATATACATTTCAATGTAAATATCTCCAATACATTTAAATGAAGCATTTTCCAATATACATTTCAAACATATAACATTTCCAATATACATTTCAATGTAAATATCTCCAATACATTTAAATGAAGCATTTTCCAATATACATTTCAAACATATAACATTTCCAATATACATTTCAATGTAAATATCTCCAATACATTTAAATGAAGCATTTTCCAATATACATTTCAAACATATAACATTTCCAATATACATTTCAATGTAAATATCTCCAATACATTTAAATGAAGCATTTTCCAATATACATTTCAAACATATAACATTTCCAATATACATTTCAATGTAAATATCTCCAATACATTTAAATGAAGCATTTTCCAATATACATTTCAAACATATAACATTTCCAATATACATTTCAATGTAAATATCTCCAATACATTTAAATGAAGCATTTTCCAATATACATTTCAAACATATAACATTTCCAATATACATTTCAATGTAAATATCTCCAATACATTTAAATGAAGCATTTTCCAATATACATTTCAAACATATAACATTTCCAATATACATTTCAATGTAAATATCTCCAATACATTTAAATGAAGCATTTTCCAATATACATTTCAAACATATAACATTTCCAATATACATTTCAATGTAAATATCTCCAATACATTTAAATGAAGCATTTTCCAATATACATTTCAAACATATAACATTTCCAATATACATTTCAATGTAAATATCTCCAATACATTTAAATGAAGCATTTTCCAATATACATTTCAAACATATAACATTTCCAATATACATTTCAATGTAAATATCTCCAATACATTTAAATGAAGCATTTTCCAATATACATTTCAAACATATAACATTTCCAATATACATTTCAATGTAAATATCTCCAATACATTTAAATGAAGCATTTTCCAATATACATTTCAAACATATAACATTTCCAATATACATTTCAATGTAAATATCTCCAATACATTTAAATGAAGCATTTTCCAATATACATTTCAAACATATAACATTTCCAATATACATTTCAATGTAAATATCTCCAATACATTTAAATGAAGCATTTTCCAATATACATTTCAAACATATAACATTTCCAATATACATTTCAATGTAAATATCTCCAATACATTTAAATGAAGCATTTTCCAATATACATTTCAAACATATAACATTTCCAATATACATTTCAATGTAAATATCTCCAATACATTTAAATGAAGCATTTTCCAATATACATTTCAAACATATAACATTTCCAATATACATTTCAATGTAAATATCTCCAATACATTTAAATGAAGCATTTTCCAATATACATTTCAAACATATAACATTTCCAATATACATTTCAATGTAAATATCTCCAATACATTTAAATGAAGCATTTTCCAATATACATTTCAAACATATAACATTTCCAATATACATTTCAATGTAAATATCTCCAATACATTTAAATGAAGCATTTTCCAATATACATTTCAAACATATAACATTTCCAATATACATTTCAATGTAAATATCTCCAATACATTTAAATGAAGCATTTTCCAATATACATTTCAAACATATAACATTTCCAATATACATTTCAATGGGGTGCAGCCAGCAACCGGTGCGAAATGGCCTCGGCACATTAGCACCGGTTGCTTGCTGCACCCGGTGCTAAAGGGGGCGCATTAGCACCGGGTCTTGCCACGACCCGGTGCTAATGTCTTCGCCCTGGCACCCCGCAGCGCCGCCCCCGCTCCTAGCCGTTGGACCCGGTGCTGAATCCCCATCAGCACCGGGTCCAAAAATGGCCGAGGCGGAGGAGGCGGGCGGATGTAAAGCATTCTGGTAGTGGTAACTAGATGAATCCCCGCGCGTTGCTGCGGGATAGTTTGTATGGTTATTTGATGTATTTGTGAAGGATTATTCAGCCTTTTGACGACGTGAAGGTAAATTATTTTATAAATTTTATTTTACTTGATAGATAACATAGAACCATTCAACCATACATATGCCGTTTATTGACGCTGCATGCGAACAGGCTGCAGGCATATGCAGCTCACGCATCTCAGCAGAAGCTACCGTTGCCTGGGCGCAACCAAGCAACAACGCTCGTCGTCGATCATGACATGACGACCTCTGCTTCCAAGCTCATGCTTCTCGATCCTCTTGTGCAGCTACCACACTCTCAGCATTGCTCGTGCAGGCGATGACCGTGACGCTGTCTGCTCCAAACCCAAAGGTGAGCATGCTTCTCGATCCTCTTGTGCAGCTACCACACTCTGCATGTCCATGCATGCAGTTTCTATTGGTTATTCTGTGCACTCCGGCCTGTAAGTCTGTATGTAATAATCGCCTCCACATATCATGCATGATATGCTTCGGTTATTGTTACAGCGACTCTGTCCTCCGGTAATGCCACGGTCCCTCTGCGCCACCGTACCGCCACGGCCCGTGCTCGTCGTTGCTCTCCAAGAAGGCGCCAACCTTCGTGCTGCCGATCGACCACCCTGGCCGGCCTCCTCCCTGAACACGTTGCAGTATGCACGTGATCACCGTCGGCATCGGCTCGCCGGCGGTGGCCCAGACCGTGTTCATCGACACCGGTAGCGACGTGTCGTGGGTCCAGTGCCAGCCCTGCCCGCAGTGCCGCGTCCAGGTGGATCCGCTCTTCGACCCCACCAAGTCCAGCACCTACTCCCCCTTCTCCTGTAGCTCCACCGAGTGCGTGCAGCTCGACGCCTGTCCACTACTTGGACGGCTCCAGCACACGTGCTTCGACCTCACCGGCTAGTGCAACGTCACGGTGCCGAGTGTCGCGCTGGTGCTCTCTGGCGGCGTCGCCGTCGGCCTCGACCTCAACGGGTCATCCTCGGCGCAATGTTCAATTCAGACATTTTGTCGAACACGTTGAACGCGAGGTGGACGGCGGCCATGTTGTGGTAGAAAGGCAGCAGCTTGGATGGATGACTCACCATTAGGCTCGTGCGGCTTCAAGGTGATGCAGGGAGGCGTCGGGGCCGTGGCGAGGTGAGGCTGGGCTGGGCTGGGCTGGCTCCGTGCATGGGCAGCAGACCGGCATCGCAGCGACCTCGCGGTTCACGCACCAAATGGTCCCTAAGCTTCTAAAATATATTTTTGGATCCCTAAACTATCCAAATGTTTCATCCCAGGTCCAAAACATATCACATATATAATAAGCTTCGGACGCTGACATAGCAAGGCACCGCACATGGTGCTATGCTGGCAAGAAAACCCCTCAACAGACAAAGCTCTGGATTACCTCCATTCATTCCTCCCTCCATCTTCTCCCTGCTTCTAATATTCCTTTGTGGAGCTCGATGGCCACATGCGCTCGGCGACTGGTACTCTTTACCACCTCGACCTGACAATATGGTCTACGGTGACATTAACAAATATTGCGGCTAATGTCTGCTTCAGAAAGTTGAGATACTGCCACATGAACTAGGTGCAATTCCACGATCTTTGGAACCATCCCTTGGTACAAGAAATCGAACAACGACTCTAGTCCACTATAATCTCTGCAATTCTGTGAAACATCTGGAAGGCAAGGAATGTCAAGGTCTTTGACATCGAAGACATGCCTTCAAGGCTGATCGCCAGAGCGGTGGCGAGTGATCTCCACCTCTGGTCCCATCGAGCAAAGAACAGGATGCATGCCTTAGGGCACATACAGCGCGTCGGTTACCCCCCGTCGGTGTAGCGGCATTTTGCAGAAACGTCCCCGCATCTGTCCATCGACGGGCTTCGCGTCGCCTGGTGAGGCGACGCTCCCGTCCCGTTGCCCGAGGCCGACTAGACGCGCGCGTCCGCGTTGTAGAGGTCGTCGTCTCGTAGCGCCGCGGCGGGCTGGATCTCGTGCGCCCTCGCCCGCGCGCCTCCTTCCCCGCCAAAACTGAGCCCCGCTGTCATGCGCTGCTCCCGCCGCTCACAGGGGAAAGGAGATGGTGTGGGACCAGGATCCCTAGGGCCACTTATCCAGATGATTAATCTACTCGGCAGAGAGGAGTTTGATCCGATTACTTCAAACCAGTCGGCTATGGTGCAAGACGGCGTAGTAGATTGGAATAACTAGTCGTGTACTGATAGAAAACTCCCCAAAGCATCATGTTGTAGTTATCCATGTTGTATACGACTAGGATTGTACAAACCGACTTGTAACCCTGCCTCCCAGACTATATAAGGCGAGGCAGGGACCCCCCTCAAAACCAAGTAACACCACACGTGCAATACATTCAAGCACACAGGACGTAGGGTATTATGTCGAGAGTCAGATCTCGACGAGTCCATCAACCTCAACTTCAACATCAAGTTCAACTTCGACAACGACTCGGACTCCGATCGGGACTCTCCAAGTCGAATCTGGGTACAACTCTTTTCCAAACATGGAAAGAGCTGGGGACTCCGAGACGGCCACGCCCTCGGATAACCACCCAGATCGATTCCCGTTCGGCCTATCCAATTCCGCGGTTGTATATCAACAGGTGTACGTCGCGAAGCTGGGCGATAAGACAAGCTCATCGCCTAGCCAAATCGGGAATCGTTGCAAGGACTCTGAGTTGGTCCCTGGACCATCAGAAGACGAAAGCGAAGACGATTTCACGGTCCTATTAAGCGACGTGCCAGACAATATTGCGTGATTCAACTGCAGCGCCTACTTCAAGTCTGACGTCACCCTCGAACAACCACTTGTTCGCCTTCCTTCAGGGCTGGCCGTAACCAACTCACCAGGAGGACTACTCGTTCACTGGCATGGTGCGATCCCCATTGACTCATCTAAGGAGAACGAGTCGAGACTAAGCGCTGCTATACTCGAGGAACTGTCCTATCAAGACGGCAAGACCGCCTCGATTACTTCTTCCTCCGACTCAACGGGGGATAACTTCTCTGGCGCTGTAAGCCTACGACTGCCTAATCCAAGCAGACAAGTCTACATGGCAGGCGCACAAGGACAAGGAGATCAGTACGAGCGAGAGCTTATGGGTGATATCTCTGATGAAGAACCATCCACACCAAACGAAACGGATCAGCAGAAGACGGCAAGGCGTACAAGGAACCTCAAGCACAGGCAAAGGCGCGTCAATGCAGTCAGGCGTGCCGCCGCTATGCGAAACCTTGATCAAGACTTTCAGATGGTCGGAGATCAACCCGTTTTGCCTGACGCCCCGACCAATCTGAACGTCGCCGCTGAGATGATCAGAGCTATGCCCGACTCACCACAGCTGCAACAAGTACTCGGCTTACTTGCAGCAGTCCAACCTCACCTCGATGGCGGACCAGGGATGATCCAGAGGACACCAGGTCAAAGAACTCAAGGCAGATGTTCTGTATCATCCCCTCACCCAAGCTGGGCCCAACAGGGAAACACACGACAACCTGTGATCCACCAAGCAGCAGCAGCGCCGCAAACAGGAAATAGGGCCAACCCTCCAGCTGGCGATCTCCGCAAAACGATTAACGCCAGCCGGGACGCCCACTCCCAAATAAACGCCAGCAGAGCCAATCACATCGCTTCTGAGATTCGTCGACGAACTGAATTTGAACAACTCTATGGTCCAATCCCGGCTGATCAAGAGCAGCCTTCGCAGGGCCGGGGACAAGACCCGCCACGCGACACCAATCGCCGACGTGATGGTCGTGGCATAGATAATCAACCTGATAACGACCCCCTAGGTGACAACGGCAATAGTGATTGTCCCGCGCGTGGTCGCGATCGCACCTATCGCAATGACCGAGGTCGCCAAGACCCCGAACCGAGTGGTTCTCCAAGTTACTACTCGAATCGCCGCAATGACGATGAAGACCCCGAACCGAGTGGTTCTCCAAGTTACTACTCTCGCAATGACAATGACGATGAAGATGACGATCGCCGCGGAAGAAGACAACGCTCTCCATCTGATAAATATGATGGATTTCCAGCTTTCTCCAGCCGCATCAAGAAAGGCCTGCTGCCCCAGAAGTTCAAGACGACTGGAATAGAGAAGTTCATAGGCAAACAAGACCCAGAACAATGGTTACAAGTCTATTCGACGGCAATCACCATGGCGGGTGGCAGCAACGACGTCAAAGTCAGACACTTTCCAATCATGATGGATACCGCTCCGATAACATGGCTCGAAGTCCTCCGCCCTGGATCCATTGATTCCTGGGAACAACTCACGCGCAAGTTCACTGCTAACTTTCAGGGAACCTGGGCACGACCCGGAACCCGATTTGAATTAGCATCTTGCAAACAAGAGAAGGGTGAAACTCTGCGCAAATACATCAAGAGATTCTTTGAGAAAAGAGCCACAATCGTTGATGTGTCAGACAGGGAGATCATCGACTGCTTTCACGACGGTCTATGGGCAAGTGAACTGCATCGCGAGTTCGGAAGACAACGCTAGAAACCATTATGGAGCTCAGGAGCATGGCTGCAGATTGGACAGATCAAGACGATCACGAACGCGAGCGATTCAACAAGCGCAAGGAGAACAACTCCAATGGTGGCAGTAACCGAGACAAGAGTAGTCCCGAGCGCCGTAACAACAACAGGCGTGATTTCAACTGCAACAAGCGCAAGCCAGACAACAGGGTCGCGGCAGTTGAGCGTTCTACGCAGAAGAAAAGCACCCCTGAATTGGATAAAGTCATGAATATCCCTTGCCCATACCACCCGCATGGGAAGCACACGATGGCACAATGCATCCACATCAAGAAGGAATTCGACAAGCGGGAATTGCTTGAGAAAAAGAATCCAACGAGCAAGAAGAAAGACGACGACAATGATGACCATGACAATGGCTTCCCTCAAATCGACAACGTCGTTGCAGTATTGTTCAGCGGAGAAAGCCTCACTCAGTCAAAGCGGGCCAAGAAGCTATCTCTCCGCGAGATCATGGCGATAGAGCCAGCTACTCCCACATACCTCAAGTGGTCTGAGGTCCCCATAACATTCTCAAGGGTCGACCAGTGGACCAATTTTGCCAATCCAGGCAAGTATCCCCTAGTACTGAACCCTGTCGTGGCAGCGCTACTCTGTTTTCTCGACTGTTACTCAGGCTATCACCAGATTGCACTGAGCGAAGATGATCAGTTCAAGACTTCTTTCATCACACCTTTTGGCGCTTTTTGCTACACCACCATGTCCTTTGGGTTGAAGAATGCTGGAGCCACATATCAACGAGCCATACAAAATTGCCTCTCTTCACAGATTGGCAAGAATGTAGAGGCATATGTTGATGATGTGGTAATCAAGACACGAGAACCGGAGAATTTCATTAATGATTTACAAGAGACGTTCGACAACCTCAGGACGTATCGATGGAAGCTCAATCCAACCAAATGCGTCTTTGGTGTCCCCGCTGGCAAACTACTTGGGTTCATTGTTAGTCACAGGGGCATCGAAGCAAATCCTTCCAAGATCACAACCATCCTCAATATGGAAGCTCCTTCAAGCATCAATGAAGTTCAGAAGTTTACCGGGTGCATTGCAGCGCTTAACAGATTTATTTCAAGACTTGGAGAGAAAGGTCTTCCGTTCTTCGAGCTACTCAAGAAACAAGACAAGTTTACCTGGACTGACGAAGCAAATCAAGCCTTCGAGCAACTCAAGACATACTTGACTACTCCTCCGGTACTTGTCGCTCCTCTCAAAACTGACCACTTACTTTTGTATATTGCGGCTACTACACACGTAGTGAGCACAATCATTGTGGTCGAACGAAAGGAAGAAGGCCATGTCTTTCCAGTTCAGAGGCCGGTTTATTACATCAGCGAAGTACTTTCAGAATCCAAGATCCGCTATCCTCAAGTTCAGAGGCCGGTTTCTTCTGCCACCCCTCCGACATCCAGGGTTTCCAGTTCGCCTTCCTGCGCCTCTCTCTCGCGAAGACATTGCAAAGCGATTCACTGCCTTGGATTTCTCTCGCATTCACTGATTGCACAAGCTCGGGGGCTACCCTAGGCTGATCTTACGCACAAAGGTGTGATTGGTGATTGGCAAGGAAAGGGAGAGATTTCGGGCTCAGAGGTGTAGAGTTGAAGACGAATGAAGTGATCCATACAATGAAGTTCGGCATCTATATAATACATGGTTAGGGTTACTGTGCACTACAGTGCGGTGGCGTATCGCATCCTGATTTCCCGCCTATTTTTTCGAGATAACCTTCCCTCATCAGTTAACAGAGCAAAATCCGGAAGTTCAGTTAGGCAACATATAAGAGAAGATTTGTTCTGACCTTTAAACCAAAGATATTTGCTTTAAAGCTCGGGAGCTGCTAGTGGATAATCCGGGATTTGATTTTCCGATAATTATGGGATAACTACTCGAGGACCTTCGACTGGTTTTTTTTCAGGCAAAACTACTCGAAGCTCGGGGGCTACACCCAATGGGTGCACCTACTCGGTGCACACCATTGAACTACTCAAGATGAAGACAGAAGATTGCTTTTGAACCCCCGACTACTTCAAAAGTACTCAGAGGCTCGGGGGCTACACCCATTGGGTGCATCATCAGATGCACACCAATAAAACTACTCGTCAGAGAAGATCAGAGCGTCTTGAACTTAGCTCCAGTTATGTAAGATTTGAAGCAAAGGCGCAAGATGCTCGGGAGCTTGTGGGACAAGGATTTCTAGGGCCACTTATCTAGAGGATTAATCTACTCGGCAGAGATGAGTTTGATCCGATTACTTCAAACGAGTCGGCCATGGTGCAAGACGGCGTAGTAGATTGAAATAACTAGTCGTGTACTGATAGGAAACTCCCCAAAGCATCATGTTGTAGTTATTCATGTTGTATGAAACGAACCGGATTCTCGAAACTGAGAATCCGACTCCCTGTACCATTGTGATAGTCCCAGAATCAACAGCTATCACGTACAGAACTCATTTCAACCAAATATTGCATCCATACAACGATAAACATGACTTCAATCATTATTTACATATCAGAGTACGAGATTAGTACATGCCACTTGGGCTACATCGACAAGATGAAACATCTACGCAGCGGTGGCTAGGCCTTCAAGTCTTCATCTTCGATCTTCACCACAGGCATCCTTGAGCGAAGCACGTAACCCTCCAAAGCAGCATCCATCAGAGTTGTAGTTATCACCTGAAAGCTCCAGAACTGTCCCCAAGGAAATGGGACAGGTCCACGTCACCAACCATAATATGATGCAAGCTTTAAAGTGGCCTATTCTAAGGTATAGAAATAATCAAGGTTTGAGCCAGGGTTTCTTATGCGAGCAGCAGCAATAACCCAATTTCATCTCATCACCAACTCCTTCTCTCACACGCACAACCACTCCCCAGAACCAACATCAGCCTCACATTTCCCATCGGGTTCGTCCTGCCACAGCAGGTTCCCGCAAAACATTATCCACCAACACCTTTCTCACTCTCTAGTCGACTCGGTGAGCTCCCTCCCCACCTTGTCTCAACAGCCTCAGCTGGACCAACTCTCATAACCCAAATCAAAGGATGAGGTAAGAAAGCAGTTCCCATGCTAGCCGGGGCTTCTCAGAAATGGGTCGTCCGCAACCGTGGACACGGCTATACGTATAGTTTACACTCTGCAGAGGTGGCACTCCAGGAATCCATCCGGGCTGCAAGGCTAGTCCGCAACCAACCTGAGACACAGCCCACAGCAAAGACCCTAAACAGTAACGGCGCCAATGTGTCTCCCTGGGCTCGGGAAACATCCGATCTAACATCTGCCCCAGGGTGTGAAACCTTCCCACCGGGGCCAGTCGGGGCCGTGGTAAATCAGGGAGATTACGCCGCAACGAATCCCCCTACACATATCAAGCTCGATTCTCCTACAGTCTCGGCGCCGCACTAAGTAGCTTGCTGGAACCCTCCCCCCATACTGGGTAGATGGTGAGCACGCGCGCGACGCGCTCTGGAGCACGCCGGCGGCGACGGTCGGCGGTGGTTCTCGCCGGAGAAGGCTCACCCGTCCTGGTTGAACTCGTGGTCGGGGTCTTCTCCTGAGAACCCAAAGTCTGTCCCCAAGGAAATGGGACAGGTCCACGTCACCAACCATAATATGATGCAAGGTTTAAAGTGGCCTATTCTAAGGTATAGAAATAATCAAGGTTTGAGCCAGGGTTTTCTTATGCAAGCAGCAGCAATAACCCAATTTCATCTCATCACCAACTCCTTCTCTCACACGCACAACCACTCCCCAGAACCAACCATCAGCCTCACATTTCCCCATCGGGTTCGTCCTGCCACAGCAGGTTCCCGCAAACATTATCCACCAACACCTTTCTCTCTCTAGTCGACTCGGTGAGCTCCCTCCCCACCTTGTCTCAACAGCCTCAGCTGGACCAATCTCTCATAACCCAATTCAAAGGATGAGGTAAGAAAGCAGATTCCCATGCTAGCCGGGGCTTCTCAGAAATGGGCCGTCCGCAACCGTGGACACGGCTACACGTATAGTTTACACTCTGCAGAGGTGGCACTCCAGGAATCCATCCGGGCTGCAAGGCTAGTCCGCAACCAACCTGAGACACAGCCCACAGCAAAGACCCTAAACAGTAACGGCGCCAATGTTGTCTCCCTGGGCTCGGGAAACATCCGATCTAACATCTGCCCCAGGGATGTGAAACCTTCCCACCGGGGCCAGTCAAGTACTGCCAAGATTAGCATTTCTATTTCATTTAGAGAACGTAATTTTAAGATGTCGTATTTTTTGAGTTCTTTAGTTTTGTATATATCTCATTATATATTATTTGATCCAAGATTTTCTCATAAGAAGAGCTAACAAATATAAATTTAGTGGCACGATAATCCCAAGTCCAAAGTGGGGGCACGACTCGGTCCTTAATTATCGGTAAAGCGAGTATCTGCGTCACAAGCGATCCGCCGCAACGGTCCGCAATCAGCACCCATAACAGGTATTGCCGCCCAAACTCCTCAAGTACTCTCAAGTACCAATGTCCAAGAACCATGTACCCGCAACAGGTACTCCGTAGGGACTGCCCGAGTGCAGCCCCTCAGCACCTCGATCAACGATCGAGTTGTTATTACTCGCTTACACCGCCTAGCTGCACTACTCCTCCCAAACCACCCACAACTCACGCCAAGAGGATCAATCACAACCATCCCAACACATGCATAGCATAGCATAGTTCATAAAGTGAGTAGTAGGTAGCAAGGTAACAGGATAATAACAATTCGGCGTGCTTAATTTGTTTTATCCTGTCCAAAAGTAAAACAATACACAATGGAACAGCTGACTCATAGCTGTCCTTGAAATATGAATTACCACCGCCGGGTGATTTCTTCGTTGGATCTGTTCTAGTGCAGGTTTATCATGCGGGTAAAGTAAAGCGCTAGCATACTAGTTGCATGTCTAATAGGTATTTTAGAGATTGGTCGGGCGTGAACCTGGAGCAAAGTCCTTTCATTCTTCATGAAGTAGCTTCAGTCGTTGAAGTCATCCATCTTCAGCAAAAGCCTAGCAAACGGATTACAATAATAACGATAAGCTAAGCAAATGAACTCCAAAGAAGAAGCGAAGAAGAACCAAATAACACCAAAATCTATTCTAATGCGTAGATCAAGATTTTAGAAAAATATAAAAACTGGTTTCATATTTTCTAAGTTAGGATCAATTTATTATGAATATCAAATATCGGAAGACGTTTTGGGTTTAATTAATTACGGAAAAGAAAACAACAAGGACATGTGGCTTCACCAAGGCATGCCACATGTCGGCTCTAGGTTAGTTCTGCTGACGCTAGCAGTGGGCTCTGCGTACGTCGGCGTTGACTGAAAGACAGTCAACAACTCGTTACGAAAGAAGGGTCAGAGGGTCCCACATGTCAGCATGTGGATCCCTACATGTTAGTGGACCCTGGATTCATGTCAAGTTAGTGGGTCCGATGGTTAGTGGGATAGTCTACACAAGCAAGGATCACTTGCAAACAGCAAGGATGGGCGTAGGTTTGTCCCAGGGACTGTCTCAAGGATTGCGGCCGAGGTTGGCCATCTATGGCCAAGCATAGCCAGCTATGGCCGGCTTTGGCCTGGCAATAGCTAGATGTGGCCGGCTGCAGCCAGGCTGCTGCTGGCCGCGGCCAGGCTGAGGCCGGCTGGGGGTAGCATCGAGTGGCCAGAGGTGGCTACGACGTGGCTGTTGCTGGCCAAAGGTGGCCACAACAAGCTGGGGCAAGGCCTGCCTAGGCCGTGATGCGGCCCCGCTCCTGATCATATGGCGGCTGTGGGGCAGAAGACCTGTGAAACGAACCGGATTCCCAACTACGAGAATCCGACTCCCTGTACCCTTGTGATCGGCAATGTGGAGCTGGGTCTCAAAGCAACACGGGCAAGGGAGAGCTTGAACGTGCGGGCACCTGTCTGACCAGGGCCGCAGCGTCCATGGCGGCGCAAGTTGGCGACGAGGGTGCGCACGGCTTACGATAACAAGGGCATCAACACGACGGTGAGGCCGAGCTGTGCACGTTGCGGGGCAGCGACAGGGCAGCGAGGGCAGCTCGGCTGGCGGACAGAGACAGCAGCACGGGCTGGAGCATGGCGACAAGGTGAAGGTGAGGCTTGCAAGCGCTCGTGCGCGAGGTCGTGGTCATCCACGTTCGCGACACGGCTGCATCACGCGCGCGGGTCTCGGTAGTCCGAGTGCACGACGCGTGCAGTTGCTGGGTTGGCAGCGGCGGCGGCACGATTTAGCGAAGCACATGCGCGGGCACACGGTGGTCCGAGGCCACGCATGGCTGGCGGTGGAGTGCGGGCACTCGGCTGTCCGAGGCCACACCCACGTGCGCAGCAGCGAGCAAGGTTGGCAGCGGCACCTGCAAAAACACACACACGACGCGAAGGACGGTCCACAGGGGTGACGCAACAGCGGCGCGGGGCGGCAGCACAACGAGCAGCAGCGATGGCTCAACGACGGTGGCTGCAAGGGCCACCACACAGAAACTACGCGCACATCGCTCAAAGCACGACGGCCGGGGCATTAGCGACGGCTCGGCGAAGGCGGCACGAAGGCCGGCGAACAGGCAGGAAAACAAGGAGGTTTGCTGGACGGGCTGCTCACCATGGGGCTCGTCGGTGGCAAGGTGAGGCAGGGAGACGTTGGGGCCGTGGCGAGGAGACGGAGGCAGGCTCGCGGTTTGGCTTGGACATAATGTCGAACAGGTCGGGGGCGAGGTGGACGACGGTTGAAGACGGCAGCTCGCGGTTCAGCTCCTCCGCTCGCTCGGCGTTGGCGTCGGCATCGTAGTTCAGCTCGGCCTCCTGGTGCTCGCGGTCGTCGACGTAGTTGTTCCCGGCGCACAGCTTCAGCCCGGCGGCCGCAGTGCTCCTCCTCCTCGGCGTCGTCGGCGCGGCGCTCGGCGCGGTCGTCGTGGTCCGGCCTCCGGCTTGCGGTCGTCGGCGGCAGCGGCGCCGCGCTCGGCTCCTCCTTGCTGCAGCTCCGGCCTCCGGCTTCGTCGGCGGCGTTTCCCTTGTCGACATCGTTCAGCTGCGGCTCGCGGCGCGGCTCGGCACCACGGCTGCAGAACGGGGCCTCCTCGACTTCGCGGCGCCGGCCTCCTCGGCGGCGGCCGCCTCTTCTCCGTCTCTCGCTGCGCCTCGTCCCCTCTCTTGGATGGCGCAACGTCTGGTGGAGAGGAGTGGATGGGGCTAGCCCCTGGCGGCGGCTAGGAAGGATGGGAGAAGGGGTGCGGCGCGCTGGAGTTTTATACAGGAGAGCTAGGGCATCCGGGGCTGGTTCCCATGGGTGGACGGTCGACGATCGTTGGCGTCCGTGCCTGGGGGCACGCGGCATGCATCCGAGGGGCGAGGGCAGAGCGGAGCAGGTGGGGGTAGCGGTGCGGCTGGCTTTGTCGCCGCGTGAGAGGCTTCACGAGCAGCTCGCGTGAGAGAAAAAGCGAAGGAGAGAGAGAGAGCTGCGTGCGAAGGAAGAAAGAAACCAGAGAAAGAAAGCGACAGGCGGAGGCAGCTTCGCGTGGGGAAGACGCGGCTGTAGCTGCAGGCCCACTGGTCAGCGAGGCAAAGGTGAGAGACGAGCAGCAACAGAGCCATGCAAGGGCGGTGAACGGGCCAAGTTCGCAGGCTGGGGTGAAATGGTTTGCTGCTGGGCTTCACGTGACCAGCAGACAAGGGAAGAAGGAAAATCAGAGACTTGGGCTGCGACTAACTTCTGCTGGGCTTCACTTGAACAGCAGCGAGCATGAGCGGTTGATGGGTTAGGCCATGCGGAGCTTCATTTGCAGGACTGGGCTCCAATTCTCATGTGAAAGAATGAAGGTAAGGATAGAATAGAAAGTCTGATGTTTCCTCGAGAAGGGTAAAGGAATTAGAGATGGCTAGCAAGGGCAGTTCACGTAAAAGGAGCATGCAAGAGAGAGAGATTAGGCCATTTAATCTTAGCTCATGAAATAAATGATAACAATTTATTTCGTAAACTCGATACAAACGAATTAGACTAATTTCCTGGGAACGAATTAATTAAAAGATAATTAATTCGAGAAGTCAGAAGATATAGTCATAATTCAAATGAAGTCCATAGAAGTTTAATACAAATGAATTAGATTGTTTCCCGAAATCAAATCAATTAGCGTGGAATTGATTCGAAGAGTCGGAAAATTATGTCGTAATTCATTTGATTAATTTCCAGAGAACTCAAGGATTGAGCAGGCCGAGAAGTTAGCGGGCCAGTTAGTTGGCTAGTTAGTAGGCTGGGTTAGCAGGTTAAGTTAGCAGATTAGGGCCCAAGTTAGTTTAGGGAATTAGTTGTTAGCTTTAGATTTAATTTGAATTTAGAATTCAAATTAAACTACAAACAAAGAACCAAGAAACCAACTAAGATCCAAATCACACTAACATTAAATTGTCCTTAGCACACAAAGCAATTTAATTAGTTTATTACTACGAATTTTTAGAGAGGGCACAAGAATACATCCTTATGATTACGAGCAAAGCACATTAAGCACGGAAAATTTTAAAATCCACATTTTTAACATTCCGGAAAATCCGAGACGTTACATTGTATACGACTAGGATTGTATAAACCGACTTATAACCCTGCCTCCCAGACTATATAAGGCGAGGCAGGGACCCCTCAAAACCAAGTAACACCACACGTGCAATACATTTAAGCACATAGAACGTTGGGTATTACGCTATTCGCGGCCCGAACCTGTCTAAATTGTGTTATTCGTGTACTTTTGTTCCTAAAACTCGACGAGACCCACACAAATCTACTCTCCGAGGTATCCCAGTTAGACGTGCTCGCCATAATTCGTCGACGGGCGGACCCCGCCAAAACTGAGCCCTGCTGTCATGCGATGCTCCCGCCGCTCGCAGGGGAAAGGAGATGGACCAGGGAGGGAGGGAGAAAGGCGACGCGGACCTCCGCCGCCGCGAGTTTCTTGTTCGGGTGGAGCCCGCCACGCCCCACCGTCGCCGGGTAGACCGGCTTCCTCCGCTGGCTGCTTGCGCCGCCACAAGCTAGCCAGCAGCTGCTTACCTGTGTCGAGCAGCTCGATCCGACGGAAGCGAGCCTCGAATCAACGACGGCAGGGGTCGATTCGGAGGCCAAGAAGCTCGATTCGGTGGCTGCTTCTGGAGGCCGATTCGATTGTTGCTTCTGGAGGCCGGTTCGATGGTTGATTTGGTGGCTGGGCACCTCGAATCGGTGGCAAGGAGCAAGGTTGTTGAGCAAATAGTAAAGAAGCAGCGTCTGGAGGTAGGTGACGGGCTTTGTGTGGATAATAATGGACTGTGTCTGTGTGGATGAAATATCAGAGGAGCACATGGACCATAGGTCCCACATAACAGTGGCACATGTAAACGTGTTGAAAGGCTTTTATCAAGCAAAATTATTTGTTAACATGTAAATAGCAACGCAATGGTTACAAAAGTTTATTTGTAATTGATCTTAGACACATGAAAACAAACAAAATTAGATATAAAAGATGTTGTAATTATATATAATATGATTATTAATTTTATGATTTCTAAAAATTACTGTAATCATGTTTCTATTACTTATGCTTGATATTATTCAATTAAATAACTACACAATAGTATATACAGATACATTTGTAGTTGATCTTAAACTCCATACACAACATTAAATAGCTTATAGACGGTTTCTCTGTCTATGGGCTGTATGAGTTGTCTGTATATCTGTCTATATGCGTAATTTAAGGTTGTACAGATGGCTAGTTGTCTGTGGGCTGTACATGCCCTTATGTCTTCGTGCCTGGAGTGATTCTTGTTGCAATAGGCTAGTACTGTGCATATCTCCTCCCCCGCTTCCTCATCTCTCAAATCCTTGTATACCACTCACTTTGCATACTTATATAAAGTTCAGGTAGGCAATTTGCTTGCCGTAGTTCCAGTCAGAAAAAAGAGAGGCCTGCACTCAGGAACGCAATTGAAGCCCATACGAACCGGCCTGCACTCCAGCTTAACATAAACAAACATGGAATGACGAGCGAGGTTTGTTCCTAATAATCATCACACCTAAGAGAATCTCCAAGAGATAAGCCAAATCGTTTTCTAAAGTTAAATTTAACTATTATTAGAAAAAAACATTTCGAACACTCTGTAAACGACTCTTTAAATTTAATGGCTCTCTATCCCACCTCATTCGCTAGCTATTTTTAGCTAGCCTACCTCACTAGCCATCTTTACAAAATCTGTTGGATTACTCTGTTATTTGTTAATCAAACCTATTTTTGAGAGTACCTGATCTCTTGGAGACGCTTTAATCAACTAGGGGCGGACCAAGTGGGAATAGGCGGGGAGAAGCTGTTGATCCTTGGGCCAACGTCCGTGGGCCGTGGCCATTCGATTTGGTGGCCCAGATAGGTATTAGCCTTTTTAGTTCTCGGCCCATTGTAAATGCTATGTGACTGGGTTGTCAATTGAGTCATTGTTGTTACGGTTCCACTGCTAGCTAGCCCATTCCTCTCGCTGACCCAGGCCCACACAGGAGTAGAACTAGAAACTTGCGTAAAAAGAGAGAGCCAAAAACCTATATTTGTTCCAAACAAATGGTCGTTTGATTTTTTTTATCACAAGTTTGACCACTCATCTTATTTAAAAAATTTATAAAAATATAATCAAATTTAAGGTATTTTTAAGATTTTTTTTATTTATAAAGTAAGCCATCAAAAAATATGATAATTTGCACAAAATTTTGAATAAGACGAGCGGTCAAACTTAGAGTCAAAAAAGTCAAATAACCTACAATTTTGAATGGAGGGAGTAGGTTTTTGGCTCTTTTTTTTTCTTTACGTTTTTTTGAGTTTGGAATAAAAAAAGTTTTTATTTAAGCTGCTTTGTTCCTTTTTAGTGAGTTTCAACAAGGCTTATTTTTTCAAAACCGTAAATATTTTCATGACAAGATCCTAAACAAAACATAATTAACAGAAGAGATTAGAGGAAGCTTCGGCACCGATTAGGGTGGCGAGAGACGCTGAAAGAAGTTCCATGCATGTTCTTTTATCGAAGTTGGCTGTTCAACGTGTTCTTAGTATCTCCGATCCGGTTTTGGGATAGAGTATACACCTATGAGTTGACATGATTTTCTCTAGCCTCAAGTCAGATGATTTGCGTCCGAGTATATGTGCACGTGACGTCGTTATGTCAACCAAGCTAGCTTAGGGACAAGAAGTACGTCCGATCCTTGGCACTGGCAGGAGTACTCAACCACCTTGGGCTTAAGCGCGAACTTCTTTCTTTCCTCTCCATTTGCCTGGAATGAAAGTAATATTTGACTACATCTCTTCCTGTTTATTACGGTAAAAAAAACCCGCCTTTAGCATCGCCAAATATATATGTCTGGAGTGCGTTTTGCATGCCAATTTTGAATGTTTTGCTCGACATGGTTTTCCAGTTACACAGGGGTGAAATTTCTTTCCCGTACCTTCCTGTTGTTAAACAAGATCAGTAATTTCCCTAAAAATAACAGGATCAGTAATTATCTGGCAGAGAGCGTGTGGGAGGAAGAAGCAAGCGGCCTGTGGCTGCCGGGTGGGCCTGAGCATCCAGATGCAGCGCACGCACGCGCCAAGGCGAATGCTAGAGCCCTCTTGGATTGGAAAAAGTCTATTTTCTCTCCCTGAACTGTCGGCCGAATCTACGATTCCTCCCTGAACTCGAAAAACGTCCGACTGGCACCCTGAACTCCCAAAACCGGACACGTTCCCCCCTCCGGCCGATTCCACAATGGTTTATGCCAACGGGTCCCACTTGTTAGCGTCTGGACCACTCCATCTTCTTTGTTTAGGAGTTGGGCGCTTGGGCGTAGAGCTGTCTCTTATACACATCTAGATGTGTATAAGAGACAGGTCCGCTCCCTCGTGTGCGCGTTGGTGGCGGGCCCTCCTCCGTCGGCGGCGGGCCCTCCTCCCTCGTGCACATCGGCGGCAACCCCTCCTCCCTCGTGCACGTCGGCGGCAACCCCTCGTGGCCTCCTCCCTCCTGTGCGTCAGGGCAGCTGGGCGGGGGGCCGCTGGAACCGGACGCTCCGACGGGGGCAGCGATGGTTGGGAGGACTGCGGTGGGGAGAGGGCTGGTGGGAGGGGCGCGACGCGAGGCGCCGGCGCAGCGAGGCGGAGCGGCGCCGACCACGGAGGAGCCGGAGCGGCAGCGGGGAGAGGCGCATGGTGTGGTCCCGAGAGCCGCGAGCTTTCAGGGGGTGGCCGGCGATGTGGAGGAGCAATGATGGTAGCTCTCCACGAGCTTCGGCAGTGGTGCACGGCGACGAACGGCGGCGGCGCTACACAAGGCAAGAGAGAGAGCGATGAGCACCGGAGAAGGTGGAGGAGGTGCGGGAACGTGTGAGGGTGAGGTCGGTCGGTGGCGGCGCTAACCGGAGGAGGGAGAACGATGGCGGCGGCGGAGCTTCGGCGACGGCGGCCATGGGAGGAAGAAAACCAGGGTGGAATCGGCCGGAGGGGGGAACGTGTCCGGTTTTGGGAGTTTAGGGTGTCAGTCGGACGGTTTTCGAGTTCATGGAGGAATCGTAGATTCGGCCGATAATTCAGGGAGAGTAAATGGACTTTTTCCTCTTGGATTCACGTGGCGCGCCGTTCGTTGCGGGCCGCACGCTCCGCGCTGGGCCAATTGGGCCGTGGCGGTGGTATGCCGTGCCGTGGGGCCGGTTTGCTTTTTTTTTATGAAGGGCCGGTTTGCCTCCGGTGCGTTCCGGGGCTAAACGTTCAGAGTTTGTGTTGCTTCTGAGATTTGGATCTGATTTCGCCTCTGAATTTGTTTGGCAACTACTCAACTCTGTGTCTTGATTTGATTG
The DNA here is from genome assembly GCA_900205405.1 of Echinochloa crus-galli. NCBI lineage: Eukaryota > Viridiplantae > Streptophyta > Magnoliopsida > Poales > Poaceae > Echinochloa > Echinochloa crus-galli. The sequence goes on from OAMR01000107.1 coordinate 68,123, forward strand.
CTGATCGCTTCTGGATGTGTTTCTCAACTCTGTGCAGAGAAAGTTGAGGAACCGTGTCGAGTTGATGGACATGAACCTTCTGGGCTTTCATTCTTATCCTGTAATGAGCTTGGATGTTACTGCTGATTCGTCCTCCAAGGCAAGCAATCCGAGCGTTTGCTATTCCATCCTACCCCTGATCTTCCTCAGTCGTTTTGGTTGCTAATGGTTTCCGAATCTATTAACAATCTCTGCCTTGATTTGGTTGCTGGTCACTTCTGAATCTGTTTATCAACTCTGCAGGACATGTTGAAGGAAAATGTGGAGGGGTTTGAGAGGTCCTTGGCCGGTTCAACTGACTATACTGAGGTTGGACATTACACTTTACTACTAATACATTAATTATTGCTTCGATAGCTGCGACACTGATGCCTTGCTTCAATGCGGTTATACTGATCCATATCTGCTTGAATTGACATTGTACCGACCTGCAGCTTTAATCTTCAGTATCACTTACCTGCTGCCTTATTCACTGACCTGCCGCCTCACTCGCCATGATTGCTAGTAGTTTCTGAATTCAGTACTGCTGGCTTAATTTGACTGTAACTGCTCACTTTGATTACTGATTGCTTCTGAATGGCTCCATCTGATTGCTAATAGTTTCTGAATTCACTCAATTGGATTGCTTGTAGCTCCTGAATCTGTTTGCTTCCACTGTGCCTCAATTTGATTGCTGACTGCTGCTTCTGAATCTATTTATCTACTCTGCGCAGCAGAAGCTGGACAACAGGGCTGAGGGGGCAGGGTTTGATGGCTCATTATTGCAGGCAAGCAACACCAAGGTTTGCTACTCTGCTTTACCCCTCATCTATCTCGATCGTTCTGGTTGATGTTTGAATTGACATTATGCTGACTTGCCGCTTTAATTTACTCAATCATTTTGGTTGCTAATGATTTCCGAATCTATTAACAACCTCTGCCTTGATTTGGTTGCTGGTCACTTCTGAATCTGTTTATCAACTCTGCAGGACATGTTGAAGGAAAATGTGGAGGGGTTTGAGAGGTCCTTGGCCGGTTCAACTGACTATACTGAGGTTGGACATTACTCCCTCCGTCCCAGAAAGAAGGTCATTTTAGACTTCATTGTTTGTCCCAGAAAGACCATCGTTATAGTTCGATTCGGACACCAGCGCGACGTCCTGTCTTTTCCCAGTAAAAAAAGCATCTCCTTTTGTCGGTAGAGAGAGGCAAGCACTCGACCCTTCCTCTCCTTTATCTCCACTACCCGTCACCATCGTAATAATAACTCACACCCACCTTCCATGGCTGCAAAAGGCTTGCTGTAGCAACCCAAGCTCACCACCGCTCAGCCTCGCTGCAGCAACCCACCAAGCTCACCACCGCTCCTCTCCTCTCATCCATGGTGCTACACCGGGATAGCAGGAGCCGCGGTTCCCGCGGCAGCCGCGGCATCAACCAGCGTTGGATGTTCCAGCGAAGGGGATGGATTCGGGACCAGCGAAGAGCTTGGAGTGGCAGGTTCGGTGGAGGTGGGATGTGCAACGGCCACTCTCACAGGTGCCAGATGCGGGCCAGTGGTCTGATTGATGGCCAGGAGCGTCGTCGCGGAATTTGGTGGGATCGACGCAACAATTGCATAGCAGATGAAGGAATTGATTTTGCTCAAGACACACAGGAAGGGGGCGCTGATGAGTTTTATTTCATTCCTGATTCGGAAGAGAACCTCGTCGAGGATGTCATATCCTCAGAGTTCGTCCCAGATTCGCTGGCACAGGAAGTTGATGTTGTGGAGGAGGGTGGAGACAGAGGAACCTCCATGTTGATGAGCAGCGAGGTGGAGGCCGTGGTTGTTGGGGTCACGGACGGGGATGGTGGTGATGAGACTGACGAGCTGATGACTGGTTGGACTGAATCGCAGCTTGAGGATGTCTGCATGGAAGGCGCCTCCGCAGTTGCCGCAATGGACAATCCAGGCAACAAGGAGGAGGTTCCCCCTGTTCTAATCAGCGGCGAGGTGGAACCAGGCAACAAGGAGGAGGTTCCCCCTGTTCTAATCAGCGGCGAGGTGGAACCAGGCAACAAGGAGGAGGTTCCCCCTGTTCTAATCAGCGGCGAGGTGGAACCAGGCAACAAGGAGGAGGTTCCCCCTGTTCTAATCAGCGGCGAGGTGGAACCAGGCAACAAGGAGGAGGTTCCCCCTGTTCTAATCAGCGGCGAGGTGGAACCAGGCAACAAGGAGGAGGTTCCCCCTGTTCTAATCAGCGGCGAGGTGGAACCAGGCAACAAGGAGGAGGTTCCCCCTGTTCTAATCAGCGGCGAGGTGGAACCAGGCAACAAGGAGGAGGTTCCCCCTGTTCTAATCAGCGGCGAGGTGGAACCAGGCAACAAGGAGGAGGTTCCCCCTGTTCTAATCAGCGGCGAGGTGGAACCAGGCAACAAGGAGGAGGTTCCCCCTGTTCTAATCAGCGGCGAGGTGGAACCAGGCAACAAGGAGGAGGTTCCCCCTGTTCTAATCAGCGGCGAGGTGGAACCAGGCAACAAGGAGGAGGTTCCCCCTGTTCTAATCAGCGGCGAGGTGGAACCAGGCAACAAGGAGGAGGTTCCCCCTGTTCTGATCAGCGGCGAGGTGGAGGCGCTGGTTGTTGGGGCCACGGACAAGTGTGGCATAGGTGCTTCAAGGACTGTCTCTTATACACATCTGACCTCATTGTGCTTCGATCTACATTGATTGACTTGGTGACTAGCGTTCCCCTTGGTCTGTTCTCACTTTTCCGCTGTGCAGGTTCCTTTTAGTATAAGAAACATGTTAGTACAAGAAACATATGAATAACAAAACCAACTCTCATCGAATGAGCCATGTAAAAAAAAATTACCTTTCTAACAAAAGCCCACACGCCTATCTTACCATCAAAAGTGCAATTTCCTTCTTCATCAAACCTAGGCCTGGCAACTGCTGACAGGAACATGACCTTCACAATGGCATTCTTGTTCTGTACACACCTTTGTGGATCACTCTCCTCAGGAAGCAGGTAAAACTTTCTGTTCTTTCTTGTCAGGTAGAACCACTTTTCATCTGCGTGGATAATGTTATACATTTCACGGAACTTGGGGTCATTTAGCAATGTACTCTGATCTAACATTGAAATGCAAAACTTTAGCCTCTCTTTTTTGTTTGCCTCCTTCAAGAAAGGCTTTAGCGAGTTTGAGTGGCGTCGTCATGCATTATTGTCCTGTGATCCCGGCAATAATGCATGCACGGCCGGCTGAGGGTCCGAGCGAGACAATGCAAGCACCGGGTCGCTGTCTGTCATCCGACGAGCACGAGCCGCGGCCGCATCCGCATGAGCTCCAGGGCGGCGGAGCCGGCGTCGGAGTACACCGGCATGGCCGCGGAGCTCGACAAGATGATCCTCGACCACCAGCGGGTCAAGGGCACCACGCAGCTGGTGCGCGCCACCTCCGGCAACATGATGCTGCACCGCAACCTCGGCAACCTCAACACCGGCGGCGGCGCGTCGGCGGCGCGGAGCTCCGTGGAGCGCGGCGCCAAGATGGCCAACGAGCGGAAGGCGGCGCCCAACAACGGGTACGCGTTCTCCGGCATGGGGAACATCGTCAAGGAGGGCAAGCCGGCGGGCGGCGGCGAGCTTTGCCGGGCGCTGTCGCACCGGACGGACCCCGAGAAGCTCAAGGAGATGGGCAACGAGGAGTACCGGCAGGGGCATTACGCGGAGGCGGTGGCGCTCTACGACCAGGCCATCATGATGGACGCCAAGCGGCCGGCGTACTGGAGCAACAAGGCGGCCGCGCTCGCCGCGCTCGGCCGGCTCATCGAGTCCGTCGGCGACTGCAAGGAAGCTGTCCGGATCGATCCCTCCTACGATCGCGCCCACCACCGGCTTGGTGGCTTGTATCTCAGGTACGTGGGATATCCTTGAGATGGGTTTGAATTGCCAATTGTATCTCGAGGGTGCATGGACCATGCCTATTTTATCTGCTAATTATTGCATATGATTTGATATTAGTATCTGTTGCTTTCAATTAAGGCTATTTATATACTGAAACTGATGATTGGAGTGAATAAGAAAACTACCAATCATGGCATGTCAAATAAGACTACCTGCAAGGATTTCTTCTTGTTCTTCAATGGCATGCAAATTCAGATCGAAAGGATGCAATACTTCATCTCCATGTTTTTCAGTTGCCGCTTGGACTACATACATGAAGGTGGGCCTCGTGATCAACCTTGCCATGTGTATGCATATTGTGTAAAAAACAGAGTTACTAACACCCGTAGCATGTGTACCTGTGTCTTGTCCATCTCCCAGGTTGACAGATCCGTTTTGGTCTTCTCCATGTGCATCATCGGAGTGATCATCTTCCGGCAAAGGTGCTTCATTGAGATCAAGTAACACTTCTCCATCTCCCTCATCTGGTTCCTCGTTGAGATCTAAAGTGGCCATGGATATCTTGCTATTGTTTCGTGAAGATGAGAGGATGATGGAGTGATGGGCAGTTACGCCAGCTTTTATATAAGATTAGTCTTGGCGGTATGTACAAATTTAGAAACCTCAGATGGTTTTGGCGCCAGCTAAATGTGTGATTTGGCTGCTTTTCATATCAAAGTAATTTTGGACTAATGTAATGTTGTGTTATTTGCCACAATAATTTGGCGCCAAATAAAAATACCTCTGTGTCTGATTGCAACGTGTGCATACTCGGGAACCCAACTGTCCAGTGGCAGAGTACCGAGTACTGGACTGAGCGGCAGAGTTAACGAGGGTGGCAGCTCCGGTGGCAGAGTACTGATCGGCAGGGTATTTTGGTCATTTTTCTTCTTCGCTATTCTGTGTCAGAATTTCTAAAACGTCGGTCTTTACCGGACGGAGGGAGTACACTTTACTACTGATACATTAATTATTGCTTCGATAGCTGCGACACTGATGCCTTGCTTCAATGCGGTTATACTGATCCATATATTCTTGAATTGACGCTGTACTGACCTGCCTCTTTAAGCTTCAGTATCACTTAGGCCTTGTTTAGTTCCAAAGTTTAGGTGTCCAAACTTTGGATTTTGGCACTGTAGCTCCACTATAGCATTAACTGTTGTCACACCCGGTTTTAAAGGCAAAACCAGGTGCATCTCATATGTGCGCCAGGATCAGTTTACACACATATGGTAGACGTCACAAGTGAATATCCATAACCATGCATAACGAAAGAATATTATAGTGCATTTATTACAATCTCAAGTTGACTCAAATGTCATAGCGGAAGACTTAAATAAACGTTCATCTAACGAAGCAAAAGTGACTCCATCTCCACAGGCATTGACTGGGGGGACTCGCCTAGAACTCCTCAAAATCAGTAGTGAAATCCTCAAAATTCTCCCAATCTGAGCAGCATTCCGGGTGTAGTAGATGCAATAAAAGAAAGAAAGGCAACAAGTATGAGCACATAACGTACCAGCAAATGTAATATGACATACAAGGCTGAGGCAAAAAGGTTGGCTGACCATACTGCAGTAAGCACTTTTAGTTGGTCAAGTTTTATTAAGCAACTATTTACTAGCAAATGAAAGTATATACCACCCACAATTTAATGAATGTCATATTCCCAACGTATTCATGTAACCACGATTTAGATCATGTTCAAGTATGATTATCATGTAAGGGTCCAGGCCGCTCTTAACCGTGAGCACGACTGTTATAACAGTTTTACACTCTGCAGAGGTTGTACACTTTCACCATAAGCCGTGATTCCCATTGCCCGAAAGCATTGTACCCTTCCCACACCACGTGGACCGAATACTGGGTTTCACTATGAGACCTTTACAAAAGCACTCTAATAAATGATAGCCCGCTAAGGTTTCCGGTTCAGAAGCAAAGCATAACCCTCCCTAATGAGATCTGTCTCTTACCAAAGCCCACAGCTCAAAAGGACCGAGCTATACCCCGTCAACCGCCGCACCTCTTGCCCCTTTCGGGTAAGGTCACCATCCACTAAAGTCTCTAATTAATTAGCCAAGACCAGAGCCATATAGTACTTATGGTTGCACTGTTTTCCTGGGTGGTTCTCCATGTTCCAATTAAAAAGATATGATCTTGCCAATTAATTATTTAAAAGAGTATATGGAACATAGAGTAGGGGTTCATTAACCAATCCCAGTTGAGCAAGCTAAGCATCATCTACCATCAAAGTTAATTAAATAACCCAGTTTCAGGGACAGGAAAAATATAGTGGCTAGGCAAATCCTTAAATAGGAACCCATCAAATTAAGACACATGCATGGGTGGTGAAATTAATAATTATTAGGACATTTGCATGACATAATACACTTGCCTTCTTCCCAACTCGGTTGCTGCTCAAATCCTTCTCCAACAGTTGGTTCTTCAGAGAAATCCTCGAACTGGTCGTTTCCTAATCGCATCACACATTCACATGCAAGGAAACAATACAACAAATAAGAAACAGTACACCAAACAACAGCACAAAACTAATCTACGCGTTACAACGAACACGTGAGCGCAGTTTTGGATTTTTCTAAGCATTAAATGAATTTCTTGACCTTTATTCTTACTATAATCCCAAATTTAAGTTTATATTTGCTTATATACCGTGGAAGCAATTTTTAAATGTAATAAACAATATATAAACTGACATGTACCACTTTGTTAAGCTTCTAAAATTGTTTGCTATTTTAAGAAATTTTTTAATACCACAAATAAATGATTCAGGCATCATTACCGGTTCAAGAACTGGTGCTGATGGTGTGCCACGGGTACTGATGGTCATCACTATCTGGTTGTGTTTGGACCCGACACTGATAACTGATTTTTAATTTTAAAAATTTCATGAGCCTCCTGACCACCAATCCTTCCGAAGTCTGCATGTAGCCCAGCCCCTGCGTTGTTGCTTGCTCTCCGCCGTATTATCACACGGCCACCCAGACGCCAAGTCGTCACGCTCCCCTTGCCCAGCAACCCCAACCCTTAGCTCCCATATTGGATTGTCGTCGCCCGCCACCATGACGAGTGCCCGACGCCAGCCGCCTGCTAGACGTTGCCCACCTGCCCAGTACCTTGACGCAGCACGGCTGCCCGGGCCACCTGATGCGGCCTGCCCTCCCGCCCGTCGCTGGCCACCCCGATGTTGGCCGCATGTCGCCAGCCACTCTAACGCCACCCTTGTCCCGCACCAATGTTGCCCGCCCGCCCTCTCACAACGCCCGGCCATTCATCGCTCATCTGCCACACAGCCAAGGTGAGCACTGATACTACATGCACGCAAGGTGCTCGACTAATTTGTTCATGCGATCATTTACTATAATTCTAAAAATGTATCAATGTTTCATGCAACCAAATTAATCCTAGATGAATTGCATCGATTGTACAATTGTGATCATTAGTAAAGGAACATAGAGTAGGGGTTCATTAACCAATCCCAGTTGAGCAAGCTAAGCATCATCTACCATCAAAATTAATTAAGTAACCCAGTTTCAGGGACAGGAAAATATAGTGGCTAGGCAAATCCTTGAATAGGAGCCCATCGAATTAAGACACATGCATGGGTGGTGAAATTAATAATTATTAGGACATTTGCATGACATAATACACTTGCCTGGCCGCCTTCCACGTGCTATAAATCTATAATTAATATTATAATGCATGCCACGCTAGTTAATTTATCTCGCGGGCTGGCCTATCATCACTTGTTGTCTTATTAATCCAGGTT
>OAMR01000107.1:88847-120077 GCA_900205405.1 Echinochloa crus-galli
AATTGCCACATTGATTCGATGAATCTTATCCTGTTTGACATCTACATGCATGTCAATTCATTACTGGCTGGTGCACAATCTATAGCAGAGATCGCGGAGGATGGGTTGCATGAACCCCAGATTGAAGATGCAAAAGCTGAGTGTAGGGCTGCTGTCCATGAGCTGAGGAAGACAGCGCACGATATTCGTGCTTCTATCCTTGATGTTGGTGGTTTGCCGCTCAGGGAGCCTTCTCTTTACTGGTGGGATATATGCCTTCCCGGAAGCAATGGTTTGATCTTGCACCTTAGATCAGTCATGTTTTGCTAGATTTTGTGTTGATATACATTGGTCTGTGTCCTTTGCCCTGTATAAAACCACAGTTGTTGAGGATGCAGTGTAACTGGGCTGCCTGATGCAGTATTAACATGGTTGTCTGAAATCTATTGTACATAGTTATTCAGAATGCTTTTGTAGGCTGCTGGATTGTGTGGTTTTACTTCTGAATCCGTAGTATTTTAGTATCCAGTTGCATCAAGTGCAGTGGTGCTGTGTATCCAATGGTTATTTGTAAAGAAATGGATCAGTGACACTGTTATTTTTTCATGGGAAATGGATGAGTGATACTGTTGTTTGTTAATGGGAGACTTGGTTTGCTCAGGCTGATGTTTCATGTAAGGCGAGCAACTAGCATGTTTCATGCTTTTACACATGATGAAGAACGCATTTCTGAAAATGCCCGTTTATGCTATATATGCTTAGTTCAGTTTATGCGTCTGCTTGTTACACGTTCTGATATGTCACGCACGGTTCTTACCCTCGTTTTCCTTCTGAATCAACCTCGTTTTCCTTCTGAATCATGCCATAGACGATGACCGTGAATCTGAATAATTACCAGCTGAAAGCAGCATTTAAAAGATGAACACAATGGTCTGAGAAAATTAACAACTACACCACTTATATAATGGAAGTGAGGTAAGCTCTCTGCACATTTGACCTCTCTCAAATAACGAGACAGACAAGTATTTCTTAGCCGATGCTGCAAAATGTGCATGTAAAATCAACTTCTTCCACCAAGTCATCAGAAGTACTATGAATCCGTGAAGGTCTCTGGGCATGCATCACATAGGCCAAGTTACTAATGGTTTAAAAACTAGGAGTGCAAAGTGCAAACTACTGTTTGAACTTCATCTTGTGTATGTACTTCAACAAAAATCGTTTCTGCCTGGTTCTTCCAGCAACTGCTCATCAATCATAACGAATCTTAACACAGGTATCTTACATTAATCTTGCATTTTCTCCAACACAAAGCCACATGCTGTTGCAACGAGATCTCCAAGTTTATGCCCTTCAATAGCACGCATTTGGCCATCATTCCATACCAATAGTCCACGTTTTATGACTCAATGAAACCACAAGCATAGAAGAATATTCTTAGAAGGATAGACTGGAGCCAAGCACTCCTGACCAGCTGCGTGGTCCTTTTCCTGACTCCTGCATGCCAACTTTAACAAGGAACTGTGAATGTAAAATGTTATGTACTTATGGTACAGCTCACCAGAGAAATTAAGGGGGTTGAGACAGTCATTCATAGCAAAATTTACCGTTCCATGAGTAATTTAATACCCCTTGGTAAGGCAATCTGTGGTCCTGTCCATCTCAGTGATTTGAAATAGCAGTTGTTGGATCAAGTTAAACAAATTGCATAAACATGAACAACATGCCATGTTTACAGTAGTTTTGGCTACTTGCTAAATAAGAGTTTCACTTAAAACCATCCACAAGCTTCTGGTAAGTGGTTAGTTCTCATCTGGTGTTTCATGCAACTTTATGGTGTGCTTGGGATAATAGGAAGTATGAAGTATTCATAGAAAGGCCAAAAGACCAAAGACAGATGCTAAATGTCTAAGATTTTATCATTCCAAGATTTGGATCTTAGCCATCATGATCAGCTAAATGACTAAGCACTTGCAGAGGTATCACATTTCATCATAAGGTGACTAGGACCAGCCAACTGACATTTTGTCGGGTATGTCAGAACTACTCATCTACCGAACAATATGCCTACATGCTACAGTACATAACTCTGCATAGAAGGCAATGGTATGCAGTATTTTCTTTATTTGAAGAAAGATCATAAAACACAAATGAAAGAGAGCAGTGCATGCAACACCAGATTGAATTTTATTTGTAATATGAAGCAGCAAAACAGTACATGTAGAATGCACAAATATGAGCATTATCCCATAAATATTTCCAGCATATCCAGGTAAACAATAGGGTTTAATAATAACTGTCGAATACCATTCAAAATGCAAGCCAGTTCAAATATTATGAATCATTGTAATAATGATGGTGATTGTAGTACCACTGCAAATCCTCTTTGCTACATCGTGAATACCCTCTACTTCTGCTGTCCTTTCTTCTCAATGGAAGCTGCACATTAACACAAGAAAGAAAAGAAGACAGTCTTCACTTTTTTTTTCTCAATAACCAAATGATATGCATCAGAACTGAAACACCAACAATTTGACAGAGAAATGAAGGCATTTTATAGCACAGGTGTAGTCTTCAAGTAAATGGAGGATATCGGTACCAAGGAAAATAACCAAGAAAATATATGAAAAATACTCATCCAACTTAAGATTAAATGTGATAACTAAAACTGCCAAGTGGAAAACTAAGAATAAAAGGGCGTACCCAGTGCCGTAGGCTTCCCGCACCGTGCGGGGTCTGGGGAAGGGTTATAATAGCGCCCAAACCTTACCCGCACAAATGTGCAGAGGGTAAGGGTAAGTGGAAAACTAAGAATAACAGTGCAAATGTGCAATCACCTGTACCAGTTGTCAAATTTGAGCAAAATCTTAATTATATCTGGATGTAAGTTCCAATTAACAGATTTAATACCGAGATAATGACCAACATAGTAAAACGGCGAACTGATTAATACAAACTGAGAATTTACCGACATTTTCCAATGGTGACTATTGGCATACAGGTTGAAACGGAGATACATAGAAAAGAAAGTTGCTTTGCGGGGTCCACCACCAGTCACCATTGTAACTATCTCAGCCTTGGAAGAGAGATGCAATCTCCACACAGCAGGTGGGAGGATGCATCGGCTGAAAGAGACAGGGTGACATAGAAGTCTAGATATAGCTGAGGCACTATGTAGAAAACAGCAGCAACAAGGCACTATAAATGGGGGATGCAGGTTCAAGGAGGATGCCAAAAGAGAGAACTGGGGGAGGGAACAGACAGCATTCTGGGTGATGTAGGGATGAAGAGGCAGCAGAGTGTGACGCAGGATCAAAGGATGCAATGGCATGGAAAGGAGGTGACAGGAGGCAAAGACCAACAGGTAAGGAAGGCTAGAGGTGACAAAGGAGAAAATTTGAGGATTGTAGGAGGCAACAATGCCAGGAGGATTGTGGGGATAAGTGCTGATAATAAATCCAACAGCTCATGCAATCAGCAGGGGCATCAAATGGTCCAAACATCGCCTTGATAAGAATTTGGGGGCTACACTCTGTAGGGATTATATTCTTATTCCAGTTTCCTATGATCCTATCAAACTTTTTCCTAACACTCCAAGCAATCCCTGGCATCGAAGACATTGAGAATTGCTACACCATTTCTTGCAATTATAACCCATGGAGTACATAATTCAGAGGGTTCAAACCCTAGGTATGCAGAAAAAAGACTAAGCTTTACAGCCTTGACAGAAGAAAGCTAACTGATGGTGCTTCGAATACAAGACCAAAAGGACATAGCAGTAACAAAAGACACAAATAAATTAAACATCTATTGTCTCAAATATCAAAACTTGTGAAAAAAACAGGTGACAACGTTTTCAAAAAATCTCAAAACAAGTTACCAGACATAGAGGAGGTTATGTTATATATCTTTCAGAACATACATTCAAACTTTTTATATCTGCACAATTCTCTCTACCCACACATTCGTAAGGCATTTTGAGATATGTTAAAAAGGCACATTGTGCATGGTAGAATATTTGCCTTGTTTACACAAATTCGGTTGAATGAACAAACTATTGTTTTGCTACCTCCTCTACCATCCGGTTTGAGAATTTTCAAAAACTTTGTCACCTGGTTTGCAGCTGTTTTGAACACATTACAAGCTCAGTTTAGCATGCGCGCTTCACCATTCCAGATCGATGCCTCCTGCGTCCTTTTCCTCCAGGAGCTGTCACTGCACTCTCATCCTCCTCCGCCTCGTCATCAGTGGCCTCATAGGCATAGTAGCCTTTGGTCTCGATCTCGCGCCTCAACTTCTCCTGGGCGGCGCGTACGATGTCGTGGCAATTCTTGGTGAGGACGTGAGCCACCGTGACCAAGGTGCTGAGGTCCCCGTACCTCTCATCCTCCTGCGCTGCCTTGTGTATGGTATCGCTTTCGTAGAGCGGCCCGCACCGCATGTTGAGGATCCTGTCCACCCGCTCCTGCGGCATCACGTACATCTTCTTCTTCTTCCCATCCTCATTGCTGCCCCCATCTTCGCCATGGCCCGGAGCAGCCTTGCGTTCGCCGGCGACGACCGCACCCCTCCGCGCGAGGAGCTCGCGCAGATCGGCCCTTGCTTTCTGCAGCTCCTCGTCCGAACAGAGCCTCGAGTAGGTCGACATCGCCGGCCAGGTGCACTGGACACTTCGATCTGCCGGCCTCGATCACACCACGGACCCTGAAATTGAAATCGACAGATTGGTCTCAGCGGAAACGAGGACCCTTGGTGCGGATTTATATGGCTCCCGGCGGCCTACACCGAGATGAAGGCTGGATTCGATGGGGCCGGCCGACACAGATCTGGCGCGCACCCCGCCTCGGACTCGAATCCCACGAGATGGCGCAGGAAACCGACTAGGCATCGACCTCGATCTACCGGCAAACAACTCACGATTGCGCAAGGAGGAGGCTGAAAATACAGAGAAATCAGCGTGCACGTACCAGCTGCCCACGCCGCCGGCGCTCGTGGATGACCGGCGAGGAGAGGAGGCGACGCGGCAGAGTGTCCCAGATGAACACTGTGTAGCGTAGACCGGCCATGTGTTTTATTTTATCATATATACTACTCTATTATCAAATGGGCCGAAATTGGCAACCAATACGGCCCACCAGGGATGAAGTGGCCCAGGACAGCAGATTTCTAGGTTACAGTGGTCCAACCGCAGTTGCTGTGGCCCAGAAAAACAAAAGAGAAAATCACCTTTCATGTTTCATCTATACTATAAAGAAAAAGTCCACCTTGCCTCCCTAATTTGTCATTGAAGTTTGATTTGGCTCCCTCATCTACGAAACTAGGTAGATGGTCTCCCTAACTACTAAAACCAGGTCAATTTACCTCTCTATCCCGTTTTCGACCCCGGTTTGCACCATTTGGCTTCCACGGTGGATATGACATGTGGGGCCTATTAACTTAGCTCATACAGAAACAAAAACACAGTCTTACCCAGAGAACGGAGGTGGCCGGGCTGGCCGCCGTGGTACTACACGGTCCTTCGCATGGGCAGGAGCAGGAGCAGGAGCAGGCGGAACTATGGTATGAGTGAGACGCGGCTGTACTAGAACGACCGGTACTACCACGACGTGCATGCCGGCAGTACGGTCACAAAGCTCCCGGCCGCAGCCGTTGCGTCGCTTTCCCTGCCGCCGCCGCCACCGAGTCGCCTCCCACCCGCTGCCGCTAGGATAAGGACCACGTGAACAGGTTGGGTCGCGCTGGATTTTTTGTTTCTGTATGAGCTAAGTTAGTAGGCCCCACCAACGTGGAAACTAAATGGTGTAAACCGGGGTTGAAAATCGGGTAGGGAGGTAAATTGACCTGGTTTTAGTAGTTGGGGGAGACCATTTACTAGGTCTCCTAGACGGGGGAGCCAAATCAAACTTCAGTGACAAATGAGGGAGGCAAGATGGATTTTTTTTCATACTATAAAGATACAAAACTTTCGAGTCCGACGGGCCCATAAATCAGCCTCAGTAGAACTTTTTCGAACCCACGATTTTTGTCGGACTCTTTAGTCACACTTTTGAAGAAATAATAAAACGTTACGTCTCATCACGGTAAAAAAACACGCGCTTGCGTGGAATCGTCGAGTTTGTAACCATTACAATCTCTGGTCAACTATCGTTATATAATCTTATTTTCTATTAAACGCGTGTTTCTATTAAACGTGTGTGTCGCACATGCGTTCTTACTAGTCTATTCTATACTATAAAGATCCAAAACTTTCGAGACCGACGGGCTCACAAATCAGCCACAGTAAAAAATTTTCGAACCCATGATTTTCGTCGGACTCTTTAGTTACACTTTTGAAGAAATCATAAAGCATTACGCCTCGTCACGGTTTAAACTAGCCACGCCCCACAGTTTAAATGCCTAGGACTCCCCAGGACTCCACGCCCAAGAATAAATATCGGGACTCCTACGCGGCGCGGTGCCTTCTAATACACGCGCGTGTCGCGCGTGCACTCTGCTAGTCCCCTAAACAAAAGAGTAAATTTGAATCGGCAAAATAGCCATTTTGGTCCCTCAACTTTTCTCTAAGGGTCAAGTTCATCCCTCAACTTTCAAACCATCCAATCTAGTCCTTCAACTTTCATTTTCGAGTCAAAGTAGTATTTGTTCTGATGTTGTGCTCCATATTGTTATAAGAGTAATGCAAAAAGTTGTTTTTGCCCTTGTCTCCTTCTCACGCTCAATTTCTGTTGTATATATTTTGTTGCAAATAAAATGCAAGAATTTAAAAAGAAAATAAATAATAAACTTTTGTGATATTTACATTATGTTAAGTGTGACAACAAAAATACTTATATAATTTTTTGAATATTATACTGGACCAAATTTCCAATTTATGTATAGACAATCGAGATCATATTTCTAAAAGAAAATAGCTTAGAAATGTTAATTGTTTCTTAACCATTCAAACTTGATGGTTTTTTTACATCTGGTTAGTGTTACTAGTCAGCTTTAGGTGCTTATGCGCAATAAAGATAATTGTATATGGGCTGTGTTTTCAAATCGTTATAGATTGGCCTTGAGCCCGCGCAGCCCAGGCCAGGCGAGACCCAGTGTTTGTGACGAAACTAACGTCATAAACTTCGTCACAAACTGAATACTAAGGTGATGTGGCTGTTGATGTGGATGCCGATGTGGCTGAAACCATGTACTTTAGACCAATCTCAGCGGGATTTTATAGAGAGTTTCATGGTATTAAATGTGTTGACGTGGCATAAGAGAGAGAAAAAAAAGTTTCATAGTATATGAGTTGAGTTTCGTCACTATAAAACTCTTTTGGCTCAGGTATCTAGTTTCTGCTCTAGGTAACCATGTAGTGATACTGTGCACTGAAACCATATAGTAATTCCTCTATGGAACATTGGGAAATCACCAAGATCTTTCTTATGTGCCTCGATATTTCACTAAATGGTCGATCTCAGTAAATATCCTGTTACATTTTTTTGGTTGCCATCCTGAGTAAACAATTTGGTTTAACGATATATATAGTTAATCTCCGACCTCCAAGAGGAATTTGCCTTTTGCTTGAATAATATCGACTTGACATCTTGTATATGCAATTTGGTTTAACTAATGATAGGTTAGCCCCAACTGATATGAGATGGCCAACGACCCTAGTGCTAGAGATGTCATGACGACGAACACTGCTAGGGTTATGGGTTAATGTTTCAGGGACGATGTTTAGGTAGGTTCCAGGTGCTATGCTTGTGTTCTAAGAAAAGAGATGCAGTGGTTGACCACATAAACCTCTGCACCCTCCATTTCAAATTATTATTTACTATTACCGGTAAGAACGCATGTGGGACACGCAGGTTTAATAGAAAATATCATTGTATGATAGATAGTTGGCCGGAGACCGTATTGGTTATGAACTCGATGATCTCACATAAGCGCGTGTTTTTTTCATGGACTGTTTCGTCAAGCATGATTTGATGAAAAAAAAGCCTGACAGGTAGGGTCGTACGAGGGGTAATGTTTTAATAATTTATGGATCCGTCGACTATCGAAAGTTTTGGATCTTTATAGTATGGAGATATAGATAGATTTAGAAGACAGTCTCACTAGACCCACATCAGCGATTGCCCGCGATAGGCGTGAGCGGCATATAAGGCTGTCCCGTGAGGAAGAGGAGTGGAGGCAAGAAGAGTGTTCTAGAAATTCTTTTACTGACTGAAACTAGATTGTAGAATTGTTCAGTCGAAATTATATGTTTTTTGATCACACGCGGGCTCGTGTATATTGAACTGTTGAAAATTATTGATGGTACGTTACTGGGCGGCGACATATTTCCAACAGCTTTTATCATAATAAATAATTTGGATTGCATAACCAACAAAATATGAAGATGTAAAACGTAAACATAGTAGGACAACCATCAGTAGCAAAGTACAAAGATGCAAAACATAAACACATCAGGACAATAAACAGTAGTACTAATCCTCAAACTGTTTAAACAAAGTAGATCTTCCAAACAATAACCAGTGTCAGTAATTTTCAAACATTCACACAAAATTTATCATTTAAACAAAGTAATTTATCTCAGCATACATATGAAATCCAGTATTGTCCGATCTCAGCATATGAATATCGACATTCATACACTGTATCCAAAAGAGATAATAGCAGCAACCAAGAAGTGAGTTCTGAATTTATTTGCAAGTAGTTTCATTACTGAGGGTTTTATGGTAGTTCTGATTGATTTTCTGTGTAGATAGCTTTATGCAGTTGCTAGTCTAACTTTGGGAGCCTGAAAATATTCCGGATCAAGATAGATCCATTATTGGTTTGATATCTTGATGTATTTTGTGTTCCCTCTGCATATTAAGTCTGTTAAAAATTTTGTGCATTGTAATGCAGTAGACAGATCCATTATTGTCTCAACGTATTTTCTGTTCATTATATATTGTTATCGAAAGTCTTTTAAAAAGTTATGATGTGTAATTTAATAGACTGAAATGCACTTCTAAAAATAAATTTCCAGTAAACTGGCTAGCAGTCCCGTATTCTATATTTCAGCTAACTTAGTTTTATTTAACAATCATACACATGATGTGGATCCAAATGCTCACAGTGTGCTAAATGTTAAATAAAAATAAGTTATAAATGTGATGACAATTTCTGATTAGTGTGCATTTCACAAGTTACACATCAATTTCTTTGCATTTTATAATTATCTTTTCGGGGTTAAATAGACCATTTATTTCGTGTGCATTATGATGGTTCTGTAACAAAGCAACTATACATTTCATAAATTATCTTTTCAGGTTACTTAAACTTTTGTTGTCATGTGCTTGTTTTTACATTCAATATGGGTTATGGGATTTATGCATATATATTAACTACTTTTTTTGTTTATTGCAGTTCACTCTAGCTGGTTCTTATCGGCCTCCCCCACCTTTTGATATTCTTGGACTGGACTTTGAAATGATTCGCATCTTAGTACTCTATAGTCTAATAGCCAGGATCCGCCATGTTCTTCGTGCCAGGGCGGAGGTGTGGACCAGCTAACTCCTACGACATGACTCTCTCGTGAGGATTGCTGAGGAGGTTAGAGTCAGTGTTGAGGTGGACTTCAGAGTACAGGGCCCTGCAAGTCCCGAGTTCTTTTACCATCATTTTCTGAGTGGTGCGATTGATATACTTTGCTGAGACTTGTGGTTTTGATATACTTTGCTGAGACCATGTCTGGTTGCTACGGAGTATATTCCTATCAACATTGTCAGCATCTTAATACACAACATGTGTATACAGGTTAAATAATACTCTGTAGCTGCTAGATGAAATACATCTAGTACATTTCCTTTACTTGTGATCTATGGCGAAGAGAGAAAGCTTTGGGGGAAGGGAGAGGATGAGGTTTGGGGCTAGGGGAAGAGAATGGGGAAGGTGACCTCATCAATGTCGTGACTGGTGGGCGGGAAGGCTTTGTTTGGTCTCGGCCGTGAGGCTCCCAGTAAATATAGGAGAAGGAACCAAGTACGGGAGCTGTTAGTTGGGCCTGTGGAACGGGAGGTGATTAGTGGCAACGGAAACGGGGCCGTGATGATGAAGCTTATCGCCGACCCCTCCCTCATCGTCCCCGGCGCCCCGCCGCCGCCGCGCGCGGAGCAGTCGTTCGTGCTCTGGAACCCGCTCACCAACGCCTGCGCCGTCGTCCCCGTCCCCTCCCCCGCCGCCGCCGGCTCATCGGCGGCTACGCGCACCCGGTCACCGGGCGCTTCCATCTCCTCCACTGCTCCGACGTGGCCATCACCGGTGAACAGCAAGACCTTTTCTCCCCGGTCGCCGTCCGGATCTTACGGGTCGGTGACGACGCTGGCTGGCGTGAGGTTCCCCTGCTTCCAAAGGCGAGGACGATCGCCGCCATGAAGGGCGAAGGGGATCATTCCGTCAGCTTGCACGGCAACTTGCACTGGCTGGTGCGGCGGCCGGTCTCCGGGAAGCCGGCGGCGGCGGTGCTCGTGTTCGACACGGTTCGGGAGGGGTTCCGGCTCATGGCGGCGCCGCCGCAGCGCCCGGGGCTCGACCCAACGACGGCGTGGCTCCGCCTCGTGCCGGCCGGCTGCGGCGGCGAGCTCTGCGTCCTGGCGCTCACCCGGCAGCCGGCGCCGCCCGCCATGGAGGTGTGGGTGCTGGACGACTACTCGGACCCATGGCGAGCCTGGCGGCTCCGTGACACGATCGCCGGCGCCGGTGCCGCCGTGGACCTGTCGTCGTCGTCGCCGGCGAGGTTCGCGGCGGTGGAGGTGGTGGAGGGCGCCAGGGAGGGCGAGGAGGTGCGCATCCACCGGCACGAGCACGGCGGGGTCATCGACGCGTACAGCCCCCGGCGCCGGGCGTGGCGCCGGGTGTTCGCCGGCCGGTGCTGCGCCGCCGTGCTGGTGCACAGGGACAGCACCGTGCCGCCGGAGGTGAGCTTTGGGCGGGAGGCGGCGCTGCGCGGGTTCCGCCGCGGTGTGGTGAGAGGATGCCGGTTGGAGTGGAAGCTCTGGTATAAGTTTCGCTGGAACGCCGCCGACATCCCGTTCGACTGGTATGATGTGAAGCGAGTCCAAGGTGCTTACGTCGTGGTTCCATCGCCGCCTCGGCACCTACTGCCGGCGCCGCCGCCGCCGGAGCCCAAACCCGACCTGATAGCTCCGGTGGCGACGCCGGAGCTAGCCGCCAATCCCAAACCCGACCGGACAGCTCCGCCGGAGCCATCGGAGACGACTGCCGATTTGCCTGGATCCACACGTGGGACGTCCGTGTGGCCATTCGTTGCTATAACTGCACTTCTTTTTATTGGGATCGTCAAGTGCTCGACAAGACACGGCGTTGATGACGACGGCGTGGGTTGCGATGGCTCAGTTTTGGCTCTTCTCTCAGGTCGTGGTGGTGTAGTATCTTATTATGTGTGTTGTTCATGTGCGTTTGTTTGTGTGTGGTGGCATTCGCTTCGGCACGTGATGTTGCTTCTTCTTACATGAATTGACAGTGCTTTTGTCTTTGATTTTATAGGGAAGGTGGAATGTCTTTTTGTTGCGTGAATAATTTTAAAAATATTAAAGTTTGTTGAGTATGTACATTGCATTTTCTTTTGTGTTTGGTGAAAAATTGTGTTGTAACTATTGATAAAAGTCTCGAAAGGAAGGAAGAAAATGGTAAATGCAGTAAACTAATCCATGATTAATTACATGAGTTAATTATTACATAGGGAAAAAGGAAAGAAAAATGAAAAATAACCAGGCTGACTTTTTCTCACGTGCTGCTGGGCCGTACTGTTCCTCAACTATTGTTTGGTGGGCCGACCACTGCTAGCCCAGTCGGCTCGCGATGACACCCAGAGGCGGCGCCGGCGGCGGCGACGACGGCATAACTGTCTCAGAAAGGGGAGCAACAGTGCCAGCGGAGAGGAGGATGGCGCGTCAGGCCGCGGAGGTACCATCGGAGGGCGACGAGAAGGTCAACCCGGCGTCGAGCCACGCCGCGGAGGAGGTCGCCCTCGCTGGGTCGGCGGCCGGGATGGCCTCCGCGGCGGCGGGGACCGGCGAGGGAGGCGAGGAGACGAAGAAGGAGGTGGCGCGGCGGACGCCGCAGGATCAGGTCGCCTCTGCGCCGGCGCCGTTCTCTGATCCGCTCCCTCCCGCCAGCCTGAGCCTCCCCGCGCAGCTCATGGGCGTGGTCGGCGGGTCGCTGGTGGACGCCGCGAGGCTCATGGTGCAGCTCGCGCAGATGGAGGCGACGGAGGAGCAGCAGCACGGCGACGGCGACGGCGATGGCGAGGAGGAGGTGGTGGTGGTTCCGAGGCCCGGACGGAGGAGGTACCGGCCGGGCGTGAGGAAGGAGGCCGGAGGTCGGATCAGAAGGGTGAACTAGGGTTGCAGAGTTTGCAACTACTCAAAATCATGGGTGAATTAGCATAATCCAGACTCCAGAGCCTAATTCGTCTTCCTCATCGCTTGTGGCCAGACTAGTAATGCTGTAGTGGAATTGTGCCTGAACTCTTATGCTGTGGATCCTGTATTCACTGAAATGTGGTGCTTGTGCAATGCAAAATGCCAAGATCTTGATCAGAATTGTTGTTTCCCTGCAAAGATCATGGCATTAACTTTGATCCATGTCAGACAGATACTGCAGAGGAGCTGATGCCCTCTAGCTTGCAGAGTTGCAGCCATGGTAAGAGTTGCTTCTGATTCACTATTAGTCCTCTTATTTTCAAGTTGGCAATGATTTCTGCCTACCTGTGCTTGCGATATTTCGAAATGTGCCGAAATTGTGAAATTTTGTTAGGGTCTTCAGTCTAGAACTGTACTAGGATGCTCACTTTGCTTCAGAATTGGCAAGGGGCCTGAAATGTATGCTTGTTTTTTATTTTATTTTCTGGAGTCGATCAATTGTCCATCTTTTTCTCATTGTCCCGATGCATCTTTCACTTGAGAATAATAGGTCTGTTTTGGTAACAGTAGTACTAAACAAGATCGTTAGCTGATTTTCACACTTCAGCCTCAAGTTTGGTGCCAGGATATGAGCACTCAAATCATTCACATTCCATGCTTTGCTGCTGTTTTGTTGGATGATATGGATTAGTCAATGCTGTTGACATACTTCTGAAGAAATTCAGTTGCAAGACGCAGTAAGTATTGTCTATTAGCTAGTTATGCTGCTTTCTCCATTTCTAGGCACGCTTTCAGGATCCTTTATTGATAGAGGGCCTCGATCATCATATATTCCAACAAAATTATACAAGTCCCTTCAGCAGTGCACTAGGGTCAATTTAGGCCTAGCTTCGCCTCTGCTTTCTATGCTTGTGTTTTATTGTGATTCTGAGGACAAAAAAGATTGGAATTGTATTGGTTCCAGCTCTTTCAGTGGCAACTCCTCTTTGTTTGCTCCCTATCTTTCCATTCAGGTGCTGTATCTGGTTTTTACCTTCACTGCTAGCTGGAGTTGAAGCAGATTTTTTGTTACATGTTATTTTCTGTTGCTCAAAAAATAATACTGGTGATTTTACGATATTATAAAGCCTGCATTTTTTCTTTCGTTTCTATCATTAAGTATTCCTTTAATTTTTCAATTAAGGTTTTTGTAGATAATTCTTGATCATAGTTTTCATTTAGTAGCTTAATATTTTGCGAGTGTTGATTCATATGAGTATGAGTTATGCCTGACTTCTGTAACCTCCACGCTCCACTGATGCTAAATTATTCATTTTACAGAGGTGGGATTCATTACTGATATTGCCTTAATATTAACTGCATGCTAAATTATTCATTACTGACAAATGGATTATTCTTTCAACCGGTCAGCGGTCAAAACACTGTGCAAGTTTGGAACAAGAAAATGGGGGTGTTGCGTAAACATCTTCGGGGATGGGCACGCCATCAACATGGGGTGTATAAGGCGCAGAAGCATAATCTCCAAAATGTAGTGAATTCTCTAGATTCACAAGTTGAACACAGGAATCTTTCAGAAGGGGAGAGAGCGCAGCATGAAACAGCTCGTGATGATCTCATAACGCTCCTTAGAGAGGAGGAAATGAGGTATTATCAAAGAGCCAAAGTTAACAATGTTCTCCTTGGTGATAGCAACACCAAGTTTTTCCAGATGATAGCCAATGGCAAACACCGGAAAAAGAATATTTTCTCTAGAACATGAAGGGAACAAAATTGAAGGGCAGCAACACCTGAAAGAATATATCACTGAGTTTTATAAAGGATTGTTCGACCCTGCAGAGGAGAACCACTTCAGCATGCAAGAGAGAACATATGGTATCTCACAAGTCAGTCATGCCGAAAACGAATTTCTCACGGCTCCTTTCACTAAAAAGGAGATTCGAGATGCTATTTTTAGTATGGAACACAACAAAGCTCAGGGTCCGGATGGATTTCCGGCCGAATTCTATCAACAGTTCTGGAAAACAATTAAAGGAGACTTGATGCATATGTTCCATGAGTTACACACTGGGGGTCTACCGCTGTTTGGCCTCAATTTTGGAGTAATAACGTTACTACCAAAGATCAAAGACGCCAATAAAATTCAGCAATATCGACCCATCTGTTTACTCAATGTGAGCTTCAAGATATTCACAAAAGTAGCAACAACCCGGATCAATTCAGTGGCAGATCATATTATTAGCCCGACTCAGACGGCATTCATGCGAGGGCGGAACATCTTGGAAGGAGTTATTACTCTGCATGAAACTATTCATGAGATACATAGGAAAAAACTTAATGGGGTAATTTTTAAAATCGACTTTGAAAAGGCATATGACAAAGTTAAATGAGACTTCATGATAAATACGCTTCGGTTAAAGGGATTCTCGGCCAAATGGATCGAGTGGATAAAATCCTTTATCTCAGGTGGAAGTGTCGCTATCAATGTTAATGATGAAATAGGGCCATTTTTTCAGACAAAAAGGGACTAAGGCAGGGAGACCCATTATCCCCTATCCTTTTCAACATTGTTGCAGATATGCTCACTCTTCTGATTAACAGAGCAAAATCAGTCAACCAGATAAGCGGTTTGGTGCCCCATCTGATTGATGGAGGCCTTTCCATTGTACAGTATGCTGATGATACTATTATGTTTTTAGACAACCTGGAGCAAGCTCAGAACATGAAGAATATCCTCTGTGCTTTTGAGCAGTTATCAGGGCTGAAGATTAATTTTCATAAGAGTGAAATATTCTGTTTTGGCGAAGCCACAACCTTTGAAGAACAATATAAAGAACTGTTAGGTTGGGAACGTTGTACATGGACTCGATCGGCCGCTCGCTCACGTCCTAATTTTGGATAGACTCTAGCCTCTCGCATAGACATGCATGCATATATAGGATCTCATATATTAGACATGTCTGTCCTTGCAGGAAATCGAGTTAATAAGCAAAAAAAATTGAACAAAACAAATTTGCTTATCGATCGATCCAGAAGAGTAAAAGCCAAACAGTGAAGTGGCATGCACATGTCTAGCAGCCAGCAGGGCAGAACAATACGTCTCGGTGGCTCTGCTCATTTTGACATCAACGGGTGAAAGGGCATGTAAATATATACATTATTGCACCATAACATGCTTTGTAAATATATCTCTACTTAATTATAAAGCAAGGATTGATTCCACGGTACGTTGATTCTGCGATACGTCATAATTTTATAAAAAAGACCCTAAAATTTTTATAATATATAAATCAACCAAAGTTCACATCTGCCTGCCCCAAATTGGATCGGTTCCGCTGCTCCCCTCTACTATCGGCCGCAGCAACGCTGCTCAACGTGCGCGCTACAATCTCCGTTCGAGTTCTACCTGCATGCGGGCGTGACTCTCGCCGTATCTATCTATTCTATTCCTCCTATCCTATCCTAATTATAAAGCACGAAACTAATTTTCGTGTGTTCTGCCCGTAATAGTTTTCGTCTGTCAGCTGCCTGATCCACCATGTGTTCGTCTATGATCCGATCCGTTCCTGGCGTCCGTTGCTTCCACAAGCCCGGGATCGAGCCGTGCACGGCAATGTTCCCTCTGTGACGCACTAACGTTGAAGCCGATTCCGCTTCAGTTACCAACAACAATGATCTACAAATACCCGCAACAGCCGAGCACAAGAACCCCCGGAGCCCAGCAGCGTGCGGCCGTATCGTCATGTCTTCATCGTTGTCGAAAGATGTTATGTGCATCCTCACATCGCCTCGATATCGAATCAATGAATTCTTTCTATGGTTCTACCCTCGTTTTGATTCCGAGCCAAATGATGTGGATCATTGTAGAACGAGTGCATGCCATGACCGAGGCACCGCGCTGCCTCACGCGTCAAGCATTGGATCACGCATCAAGCATCGGATCATGGTGATCCGCCGTCGTCTACCTGCATGCGCCCCTTTGCTTGGTGGATCATGGTGATCTGCCGTCGTCTACCTGCATGCGCCCCTTCTGGCGAATCGAGAGGTCGGATACTTGGTGTGAGAGCTGCGCCACCTCCCTGCGGTGCATCCGCGTCGATCCTGCATGCGCCTCAATGCTAGCGATTCTGCCTTATCGCTCGTCACGGCCGGCACCACCAGTCCACCACCCACGTTGCTTGCACAAACGGGTCCACGACGCCGCAGCCCTCCACGGCCATGGCCACACACCCAACCTTCTGCTACCGCTGGACTCCGAGTTCTTCGATCACCTAAATGCCGAGGTGGATCCGTGGAGGACGTTCTTATCACAGGATGCATGCTAGCCTTCATCAGCATGTCGATTCGATTGCTTCCATATTTATCCAAAAATATCCACTTAATTTGTTATTTTGTGCTGGCACATTCGTTGCTGTTATTGTGATCTGCGGATTCATGGCACCATGATTATTATTTCCCTTACCTTGACACAGTTTTTCTGATCACTGCTTGTTTGATGAAATGCTCGTGTGAAACTGTGAACAGATCTCAGATTGGCTTGCCATGGAGAAGGTGTGCGACGATGTGCCACTTGGCTTAGTTTCCTGGCATTTTCTTTTTTGTGCAAGTTTAGTCTGGTTACACGACCATTTTCTGGTTGATTGCCGTGAGTTCCTGGCGTCCACGGTCCACCTGATGCTTTTGGTGCTTCATTGAGAGCTTGGCTGCTAGCCTGGCCGGCCGCTACTTTGCCACATGAACAGATGAGAAATGCTACTATCTTGTATGCTCAATTGCTCATCCTGGTTGGGTGATAGCTAGATTAATTTGCGAGAAAGTTCTGATTTTGTACGGGAGCATATTCTAATCAAAGGCTGGGCACTTTTTTGCCTCTCAGTTTCCTTTTTTTTCTTTTTCAAGGCGGAAAATTTTGTGAACAATTTTTTTACCTCCGCAATAGCTTGCAAATTCATGTAAGCTAAAATTAGTTTTGCATGAAAAATGTAGATTCCACCAGTTAGTTAGACGTACCACTTAAAAAACAAAGATTTAAGTGCCCATTTATTATTGTCGGAGAAATATACTAAAATACTGAAGGGTCCTAAAGAATTCTAGGAAGTGAAACAAGGAAACTGAGAAAGAGAGCGGATAATAATGATTTAGAAGCACCGTGGCAACGCACGGGCACTCTTGCTAGTACGTTATAACGTGAATTTTACTACATAATGTTTTGATGCCATTCTATAGAGGATTTAAAGGGCTAGCAAAAATTATTGTCGTTAGTCTAACACTGGCTGGCTCACTGAAATACTACATGATGTCTGTTCGTTTAACATGTACCGAGCAAACAAGGCAACAATTTCAACATTTTCCCTTATCTCTCACGGCTAGTTAACCTACTGCTGCTGCTCGGTACAATGTTGTTGCATGCCATTGGCCTGGTATGATTTACATTTATGTAGAGAAAAGGACAAAAGGTCATTGCATTATTGGCTCACAAATCTATGAATATAACAGGCCTTCAACATAAAAGTCTCTATGAAAGGACAGAGGTCATTACAAACATTGTATCCGACTAACCAATCTACATAAAAGTCTCTCAAAACTAAATAACCATGCATGAATCCTCCGCTGACCACCACAAAAGAATCTGGGAAGAAAATCTAATTCAATTATTACACGTTAATATTCTAACCACGCGAGTTTTCTTCATCGTCGTCAACCTCGATCGATCTCCATCAGGGCGTAGCCCTTGCATTGTCATGGTACTGCTGTAGGATTGCCATGTCCTTTTCATAACAGGCCTTCAACATGGCGACACATTCTCGCAGTTCGGCATTATTATTGCTAAACAGGATGTCATCTTCGGGATCCCAGGCGACTGGGGGCCTCGGGGGTTTCTTCAGCAGCATGTCGATGCGCCACTCCTCCACCCTGATCACCTCCGTCCTCTTCGTCTGCTTCGCCGCCGCTGCCGCTTCCGTCGCCGCCTTCGTTTCCATAGTGGCACGCAGAGATGCGAAGCCGGCGGCGCGCCGCGGCCTGGTGATGCACTGACAATGGCACCTGTACGTAGTTGATGGATTTTAATTGGATTTGATCGAGCACAGCAGATTACGCCCAGGGTGGAATAGAGACAACCGGCCGGCACGAACGAGAGCAATATATATGGAGGAAATTAAAAGCAAAATATGTGGAAGAAAACGAGTCGGCACGTACGGTTGAGATAAGTTTCTACATGGACTCGGCTCGCTCACGTCCTGATTGGAGTTGGACACCCGTACGTACGTATATGGCCGGCAGGGATCCCTAGATTGACACCGAACAACATATCGATCGACATCAACAGGCAGCAACAACCAGCCAGAGGGCATGTCAATACGAACTACCACCATATAATAACTTCTCGAGATGACTTGATAGGTTTGTATTACAACAAAAACCTTTTTTTAGTTGTGCCATAGTAACTTCACAATAAAACTGCAGAACAAGTAGTCCAGAAGATAACTCTAGCTCAACTATCTTGTTCTTCCTTTAAAATACTAGGTATCTGCTTAACCAATGCACAATCTCTCATGTGTCAACACGAACAACGCCAACCCTAACCTGACCACGTACGAAAGAACCTGGAACAAGCTATAGGACAACCTCAATTGAAAGTTAATAATCTAACCACGCGAGCACGTATATATTAGTTAATTAGCCTCGTTCTCTTCGTCGTCGTCAACCTCGATCTCCATCAAGGCGAACCCCTTGTCGTAGTACTGCTGCAGGATGGCCATGTCCCTGTCATACAAGGCCTTCAACTTGGCTACAAATTTGGCAATATTGTTCCACCGTTTCAGTTGTGCTTCAGACGCTGGACCATCATGGTAGTCGAAGGGGTTCCAGGGGCTTGGGGGCCGTGGGGGTTTCTTGAGCAAATAATTGATGTGGATCTCGTCAACCCTGACCACCTCCGTCCTCTTCTTGTTGATCTTATCCGTCGCCGCCATCTTCGTTTCCATCGTATCGTAGATTCGTAGCACACAGATCCGCAGCCGCACCCTGGTGAAGATCACACCAAAGATGGGAAAGAGATACTGGCCCTATTGAGAGCAATATATATATACGGAGGAAACAAATTATATTTTGTAAAATACTAGCACAATGCCCGTGCGTTGCTACGGATAAATCAAATGCAGAATTATATATAGTGTAGCTATAGTCAGACCCGACTAACATTCAATGTTCACTATGTAAGAAACCCTTATTAGAGACGCGTCTAGAGAGTCATTGGAGACGCGTGTTTTACGCGTCACTAAAGATGCGTCTCTAATGTAAAATAATAGGAGACGCGGATTTTACACGTCACTAATGACTGATATATTGGAGACGCGTGTTTATTGACCCGCGTCACTAAAGATGGTAATTGGAGACACTATCCATGCTGAAACGCGTCTCCAATAAGGTCATTGGAGACGCGTTTTCCAACCCGCGTCTCCTTTGAGAGTCATTGGAGACGCGTTTTCCAACCCGCGTCTCTTTTGATGAATTAAAAAATAAAAAAAATAAAATTACAAAAACCTCCCTAATCATTTATTACCACGTCTTTTTACAAATAACTCCCAAGAGAACGAAGAAATTACAGCACACACCTCAAACAGACTATAACACATCAAACAACTGCTCGTTCAGTAATCGGGTATGGTAGTGGACAGATGACACCAGTCCCAATTATGCAACAGCTCCAAAGTGGACATTTCAAGTCAGAAATGAAGTATGCTGCCCTGCAAATGTAGACTGAATTATCATGACACTACATATGGACACAGAAATTTTAAAGCTTTCTGATGTTGCTGGCCTATTCCTGAAGGTATATGCAAGTAACCAAACTAGTGTGCTGCGGGATGAGATTGCTGAAATTCAAGTTAGCCACATCACAGGGAAGAGAAACATTTCAGGAAATGGTAGAATTACTCATGCTCACAGTGATTGCTTGAGATCATTAAACGAATTGAACACTGCAGCAAAGCAACCCTATATTGCGGAGCGAGACAGGAAGGGGGAACGTACCCTTACTCACTGCCTGTAACGACCAATCAAAGAGGGAGAGTCATGAGAGATCTCTGATAGTAATTAACATATAAGCAGATTAACCAAAATATAGCAGGAATGACATAAATATAGCAGGAACTCAGATACTCCTTGAGACCAGCAGCAATGATGACATAAAATACATAGTACAGAAGTTAAACTGAGTGCATTGGGTTGTTCTAATTACATAGCAGCTTAAGACAACTACATGGATCTTCACTGATGATTGTATTTCAGAATTAGTGAAACAGGTCTGTTTATCAATTATCATGGCTCTGTTCGCTTCTACTTCTTTCAGCTTATTTTGGCTGGCTGCAGCTACTGTTTGCTGCTGCAGTTAAAGTCAGCGCTTAAAGCCAGCAAAAAAGAGCAGAAGCGAACAGAGATATTATAATGATTTGCTAGCTCAGCTAAACTTTCAAACACAGATTACCTTGACAAGAGCACCGATGACACCCAAGCTAGTAAGCCTCAAGTACTCAAAAGGTCTTGTTTTGCTGGTAGTATTCAGAAATTGATACAGGTACAGCGGGATATGAGCTGAAATGAATTTAAAATTTATCAATAATAGTTACAACGTACATATCAAAATATACCGGTATGTGTGAGGCAATGAGAAAGGGAGACGGCGGGTAGGACTAATAATACACCATTATCAGTGCATTCAAACTTCGTTATGTAAGGGTGTGAATGGTTACCATTTAAGAAAAGGATCCTGGTCTCAGGGTGCGATGCGACACACTGCAAATAGCCAAACAAAGTTGAAAATAGTTAAACAAAAAAGGAATGCCATAATTCTAATGTGCTCTCCCTACAGCAGCAGAAAATTGACTAT
Source organism: Echinochloa crus-galli (assembly GCA_900205405.1). NCBI lineage: Eukaryota > Viridiplantae > Streptophyta > Magnoliopsida > Poales > Poaceae > Echinochloa > Echinochloa crus-galli. The sequence goes on from OAMR01000107.1 coordinate 110,124, forward strand.
AATCCCCTTAGACGAAAGCTTACCTGCAGAAGTGCAAGAGCATTGCAAACTCTGTTCGATGCACCAGGTGACAGCATTGGAGGTGAAAGTGAAGGGTAGATTGGGTAAACCAAAATAAGTTGCACTGTTAGAAAGATTGGGTAAACCAAAATAAGTTGCACTGAAAAAAATCTGATATGGCCACCAAAGTCATGCTGATTTCTAAGACAAACAATGACTTAGCACAATAACATATTCATCACAGGGACATACAAAAGGTGTAAAGTATCCTCAAACATAGCTTCCAGTCCTTTGTGATTACAAGCATTAAAATCCTATCTATTGAAGGACCAGGAACATACCTGGAGTAGCGCAGCAATTGTACCAAGGAGTGCCACAGCAGCAGGGCAAGATCTTGAAATATCTCTCTTTTCTGAAAAATGGATACATTTAGATATGTTGTTTTGCCTTGCAAAATGCCAATTCATGCTAAAGTCTGGACACACAAATCTATGATACATTTAGAATCAACACTAGCTAGCACACAGACAAAACCAACTATCCAGATAAAAGGGATGGGAGAACTCACTTGTATCCTGATGTTGCATGTGCCAGAACAAGGCGCTATTTGTTCTCAATTATTACTCTTAAATCTCGACATGCAGCTTCAAGGAACATATAGTCACGGAATTGATCCTGTTATGTCAAAAAAACATAGGAGAATTTTATTTTGTGCAAGTGACAGTGGCAGGCTAACATCTACTTATGTCAGGAAGCCACTCCAAGTAAAGCATATACTTATTTACAAAACTCAATATTGCTTGAATGGTTGCAGCATGGAGATGGTTTTTGTTGAACATAGTAAGTAAAAATGGTTAGGATGACATTTCATCGTGCGAACAGAACCAACAGGTGCCATTCATTTCTAGAAAGATCAAACAAGCGCACACAATTTTCTCCGAGCAAGCAATGAACTAATGAATCTACCCGCTAGCAATGAACTATAGCACCTATAATCACTAATTGTGAGTCAGTCAAATATAAAGTTCAAAGTAGTAGAAACTATGTAACCAACCAAAGACCAAGTGTTAAACAGATCAAAATGGTTGCTTACCTTCACCATACCAGTCCCATTGTCGCAAACGAGGGGCTGAATGTCCTCAGCGTCAGCCATTTTCTACCTACAGGAATGCTCGCCACATTTGTTAAATCAAGCAGGAATTAAATAAGCAAACAGGCAAATTGCAAAGCTATCGATGATGTGTTTCCATTGTTTCCTCCAGAAAACCTATTGCAAAGGCACCAATTGAACCCTCTCTGTTTTACTCCCAGCAATTATCAAACAAAAAACATAGCAGTCACAACCACACCACAGATCGTGGCCATCCTGCGACGCCTCCAGATCACGCGCCGGAACAATCAGATCTAAGAAAATCTCGCCCCATTTCCACGGGATCCAGCCAGATCCGCGGCGGGAGCGAGCTAATGTGAGATCGGATCGGCATGACCCCGAGTGAGCAATGCCGGTCGGATCTAAGAGAACCGCACCGCGCGCACGGAGAGGGAGGGGAGAGGAACAGGAGCGGCGAGACGATTACCGGAGTAGCGGCGGGGATCCGCGGCGAGGTGGAGGTCATCGAGCTCGCGTCGAGGGAGGGAGGGGAGAGGAGGTCCCACCGCACGGCCGCCGCCGCGGACGACGACGGTGCGGCAGCGTCCCCGCCGTCCCTCCACCACCACCTCCACGGTGCAGCGCCCCCAGATCTCTGGATGAGGCGGGAGGAAGAGAGGGGAAGAGAGGAGCGGCGAGGCAGCGAGGGAGGGAGTGAGGCGGGCGGGACGAGGTGGCGCCGGCGGGCGCACCAGGCGACGTCGACAGCAGCGGAGGGGGCGGCGGCGCACTGGCGGCTGCGAATGGAGGAGGCCGGGAGGAGGGTGCGTCTGTGCGGAGGGGGAAGGGCCCTAACCCTAACGCGTGACGTGCGGCTGTGCGGCGCGCCGGCGCGCTGCTTGGGCCAGCTCAAAGGCCACTGTGGCCCAGGCCAAGTTGTTCACGATGGTTGCCTGTTGTCTGTTGATTTAAGACTCCGTCGACTTGGTTATAAGAGACTTGCATATAGGAGACCGGTTTTACCCAAACCACGTCACCAATATTCCGAGTCATAGGAGACGTGTATTCGTGGGACGCGTCTCCTATATCTGAGGCAATCATAGTCGACGCGGCTCATTAAGAAGTGTCGCCAATTAAGGTACATAGGAGACGTGTGCTGCCTCTGCAGACTTATTGGTGACGCGTCTGGTAAATCCGCGTCTCCAATAACTTATTGGTGACGCGTTTTAATTCCGTGTCGCCTATTAGTGTGTTTCTTTTATCGAGTTTTTACATAGTGAGAAACAACACGTGGCGTTGCCGCGCCAGCAGCAAGAGTTGGAAGTGTAGAGAACCAGTTCCATTTATACTGATTTTTTCACTGCTGATCTTAATATTTTGTTAGTTTTTTTTGTGAAGAGAGTAGTACATGCGACAGTGCCTAGCGGCTAGTCCTTTGTTCTGCACAGCCTACAGGAATGGTCGAATGTAGGTTGGAAGAATCGTTTATGGACTCCACGAGCTGCCGTTGCCTATAGTTTCCCAAAGAATGTAAACCATGGCAGGGTCAAAGCAGAATCAGCATACACATAAGCATATACATAAGCAGGGCCAGTGTGTGGATATCAATGTTGATGATATGCTGCATTTAGCCAACTTTACAATTTGGGCCAGCTGATCATAGAATCACATCTCTCCTTATGAAAGGAGACGGTGTCGGTGGCCGTCCACGCGGTCCACGATAGCAAAAAAAAAAAAAATTACGCCGTTCGATTCTCGTTTTACGGTGAAAATTTACCCGATGTGATTCCCTGTGCAATGTCAGCGTGTCTTTCTTCGATTGGCCACCGCAAAAATATCTGGATCCAGAAGCATCGCATGCCTTCTCGTCCTCCGTCCTCCGTCCTCATCCTCTAAGCCTTCTCCCCCACATAGCTCCTCCTTTTCCCTGTAGCATTGCTGATGTCTTTCAGCTGATGGATAGATGTGCTAGACCTCGTCCACTTCAAATATGCTGCCGTCCTCCACACCGGCGCCGACCTCCTCTTCGCCGGTCACGACGCCACTGACGCCGGCTATGTCGTCCTGAAGGGCTCTCGCGTCGGCGGCCTCAACAACCACCTGAACACATCGGTACCCGCTTCTCTACGCTCCTGCGCTTACTAAGATGGCCGACCCTGGAGAAGCGGTAAAATATCCCAGTGGCGGGGATCCGCGGCGAGGTGGAGGTCATCGAGCTCGCGTCGAGGGGAGGGAGGGGAGAGGAGGTCCCACCGCACGGCCGCCGCCGCGGACGACGACGGTGCGGCAGCGTCCCCGCCGTCCCCTCCACCACCACCTCCACGGTGCAACGCCCCCAGATCTCTGGATGAGGCGGGAGGATGAGAGGGGAAGAGAGGAGCGGCGAGGCAGCGAGGGAGGGAGTGAGGCGGGCGGGACGAGGTGGCGCCGGCGGGCGCACCAGGCGACGTCGACAGCAGCGGAGGGGGCGGCGGCGCACTGGCGGCTGCGAATGGAGGAGGCCGGGAGGAGGGTGCGTCTGTGCGGAGGGGGAAGGGCCCTAACCCTAACGCGTGACGTGCGGCTGTGCGGCGCGCCGGCGCGCGTCTGCTTGGGCCGGCTCAAAGGCCACTGTGGCCCAGGCCCAAGTTGTTCACGATGGTTGCCTGTTGTCTGTTGATTTAAGACTCCGTCGACTTGGTTATAAGAGACTTGCATATAGGAGACGCGGTTTACCCAAACCACGTCACCAATATTCCGAGTCATAGGAGACGTGTATTCGTGGGACGCGTCTCCTATATCTGAGGCAATCATAGTCGACGCGGCTCATTAAGAAGTGTCGCCAATTAAGGTACATAGGAGACGTGTGCTGCCTCTGCAGACTTATTGATGACGTGTCTGGTAAATCCGCGTCTCCAGTAACTTATTGGTGACGCGTTTTAATTCCGTGTCGCCTATTAGTGTGTCTCTTTTGTCGAGTTTTTACATAGTGGTTAAACCTATAGTGTGGCGTAAATTAGCCCATCCTCCGAGATGTATGGCTAAAGACGGAACAACAATAAATTGGTTTAATGTAAGAAAACATTACTCTGACACAAACTCTTGAAAGCTAGGAAACGAGCCCATGTATAAGTATGTAGAACACCTGAGCTTTGGACTACAGGTAACGAGCCAAATAAATACAGGAGGAGCTGTCTGCAGGCAAGGAGCCACGACACAAAGGGGCGGTCTGCACTCTCAACCAAAACCAATGGAAAAATAAAGAGCTTGCAATTTTTTCAAAAAAACAAAAATAAAGATCCTGCACCTTGCAGCTGCGCACTTGATAATTGCAGGTGGCGGCACAGTCCCTTGCCTGTGACTGTGATCCTTATCTCTTCAACGCGGTGAACAAAACAGAACACCTGTCAGTCTGTATCTCTCCCTGATCCTTTCTACTGTTAATGAAGAAGATTAACAACGAGAGATATCGCAGCAGAAAGACGGGGAGGGAATCATAGAGGTTCTTCCTGGGAGGGAGCGAGGGACAGAAGGGTGCCGGTGTTGGCGGCGGCGACGTCCAAGGGCCAGCTGCTCGAGCACTTGGCAACGGTCGCCACAGGTTAAAGACGGAAACGAGTGACCGCGGCCACCATACAGACCCTCATCTGCCCCCCTGCGCTCCGCCGTTGCATCCAGTGGGGGTACGCCCAAGGTGAGCCCCAAAGCCGCGCTCATCGCTATTAGCACCGCCAGGGATGAATCATGGACTCGCTGTCCGACGCGCCTACACCTCGCCATCGAAATTGAATTGGATTGTCGTTCGCTCATGCCTCAGATTTAGGGACAGCGTGAGGGAGACGAAGCCGAGAAGGATTCGTGTGGTGGAGGGAGACTGGGAGAGAGGCTCGTCTAGGTCGGACTCGGGGACGACACGGAGAGGACAAGGAATCGCTTGGTGGAGACGATGACATAAGCATAGGAGATGGGGAGCCACACTCATCTCGCCACCATTATCGTAGATCCTAGCTCCCTGAGATATTGTGCCGGCCGTTAGCTTACCTAGGTCGAAGATCTCATCAATTATGCGCCATAGCCATCATCGTCACCGGCTGAGGTAGCCACTGTGAGCTCATCGACACCGTACACCGCTTGCTCGCCGAGCTCACCTCAAGGGCATCGCGTCTGTGGTACGACTAGCTCCGTTCCAAATTAGTATTCGCTGTTGACTTCCTGGCTAAACGTTTGTCCATTTATCTTATTTAAAAATTTATGCAAATATCACTTATTTTATTTGTGACTTATTTTTTCATCATATATACACTCATTTTATCGTATATTTGGATAATTTTTTTGAATAAGATGAATGGTTAAAGATTGTATAAAAAAGTCAACAATAAATAGTAATTTGAAACTGATGGAGTATTTGGCAACCAAAGTGCACCCCGTCAACTCCACACGTGTATGCGCTATTTGGCGGCCCCACCAATTGTAGATGCTCCAGGGTATTTCGCTCTCTGCCCTTGTTACGTGGCGACCAAAGTGTTTCCCAACAACCACAAATTTAAATGCGCCTGTTACCGCGATATTACTATTGTTTGGTTTGGATCCGCTCGTTGCCACACGGCTAATTTTGCTGTAGGACATGTTCAATGTCCCTCTTTGCGGATGGACATCTTTTAGTTCGGTCTTTGCTCGTGGACACTTTTCAAGTGTGGCAATTGACTGATGAACACTAGAGCTAATAAAATATTTATTTCTTGATTAGAGGAGAGATGAAGAGCACGGGAAGTCATTTTTGCCCTTGTTAAAGTCCCCCCTACATTCTTTTTAGTTCTTCTCGTTGCTGTTCGGGGGCATCACCACATGGAGTAGCCCGTGGATGCCCTCTCTAGCTCGGTCCCGCCAAATCGGAGAGGGCCCCGGTGGGTGCGTGCGCTGATGCCGGGATTGACTGTGGAGAGCTCGGGTCAGAGGCCAAGATAGAGACCAAAAAACTAACTTGTAAACCTCGTGTTATTAAAGCAAAATTGACTTTTGATAGTCTATAAATCTATAGGTTATATTTTATTTATTATGATGTATTGTGCTAAATTGACATAAATGAAACGTGTCCTCCAGCAAAGATAAAATTGAGTAATGTACCGGCGGATGGGCCTGTACCGGCACCAGGGCACTGGCCGTTCATTTTCGAGTCAATTCCCTCAATGCCATAAAAATACTTGCCTCCTTCTTCACTGCCATAAGATTTTTGGAAGTTCCTTGAGTGCCATAGAAATTTTGATTCTTCCCTTGAGTGCCATTTCCGTCGATGTTCTGTCTAAGTGGTGTTAACTGAGGTATGAAAAGACCATTTTGCCCCTGGCCCCACCTGTCAGCGCTCCTTCCCTCCCTCTGCGATGCGCCGGCGGCAGTGGCCCATCCACCCCGTGCTGCGGCGGTCTCCCCTGCCCTTCCATCTCTCTGCGCCGGCGTTCCCTCCCCTTCCCTCCCTGTGCGCTACGCCGGCGCCCTCATCCTTCCTCGTGCCGCACCATTGCCATCCGAGCAATGGAGCCGAGCACCACCACCGGCCTCCGCCGCTCCGATTCGCCGTGCTGGAGCATCGTCGGGCGAAGCCCCCCTGCCACAAGGTCAGCGACATCAAGCCGAAGCTGTGCCCCTGGGTCTCATCGCCATCTGGCCACCGAGGCGCCGCGACCACTTGGAGTTCGAGCTCGCCGGAGCAAAGCACCACCGCCGGCCCACTCAATTCGCCGTAAGACAGTGCTGTTGGACGAATGTGTGACCATCAGGAGCTGTGCGACACCGAGCCGCACCCAGCCAGCACCCAGGAGCCGGCGGCGACGAGGTGGTGGTACGTGTGGAGTGGGGATGGCGAGCCGCCGTCGCGTGGGACTAGGGGCCGCAGTGGCAGGAAGCGAGGAGCGGTGATGTTGGGCCACGGCCGCCGGTATAGCGCACGGAGAGGGAAGGGGAGGGTAGGGCCGCCGGCGCAGAGATGGAAGGCGAGGGGAGGCCGGGAGGGCCGCCGGCGCAGATATGGAAGGGAGGGGAGAGAGCAGAGAGAAAGGAGAAGAAAGGAGTGGGCGCTGACATGTGGGGCCAGGGGCAAAATGGTCTTTTCGCACCTCAGTTAACACCCTGCGGCGGAAATGGCACTCAAGGAAAGAATCAAAATTTCTATGGCACTCAAGAAACTTTCAAATTTTTTATGGCAGCGAAGGAAGAGACAAGTATTTTTGTGGCACCGAGGGAATTGACTCTTCATTTTTCACTCGTGAGTTAGTGAACCTCGGGTGCAGGAATTGCCTGCCGCACACATTGTCACGCCTGTGGTTGGGAGCTGGGGGGCGGGCACGTTCTAGGCCAAAAACTAAACGTTCCAAAAATGTATGAGGGCGGTTAATGATTTTCTCATCGACATAAGCAAACTTATCTCCAGACAAGGAACTAAACCATGTTTTCAAAATATCTTGTTTAGCAAGAAAGGTCAAACAGATTAAATCCAATAAAAAACCGAAAAGGTATTACCACGTCATGTAATTTATGGTAAACATCTTATATGAAAATATTTCAGATAAAAATCATAACTAAGAAAATTTCAAAGCAAAAAATTTCCACAAATTCTAGATCGAAGTAGATTCACACAGATCAAAAGGTGACGAGCCCCATGTACTAGTGCATAATTAACGAACACATGGTAGAGTTGTTCATCGACCATATGACCTGACACACAGAAAAATATAGACGCCAAATAAACATAACCGCGGATCAACCTGTCAGTCAAAAAGATAGATCCAGATCAACTGTTCCGATCCTGCTTCTTTTCTTATCATCCCTGTATCTATATGGAACCCGCGCGCGCGCAAGCCTCTCCATTAACCCTTGCTGCTAGTTCTCTTCATCGTCGTCAACCTCGATCTCCTCCACGGCGTAGCCCTTGTCATGGTACTGCTGCAGGATAGCCATCTTCTTGTCGTACAAGGCCTTCAACGCGGTTCTGCTGTCTCGCAGTAATTGGGACACGTAGTTATGCTGGAGGTCCCATTCAGGGTTGTAGTTCAACCAGCTGTATGGGATTCTCCAGCAGAAAATCGATGCGGCGCTCGTGCACCCTCACCACCTCCGTCCTCTTCTTCTGCTTCTTCCCCGCCGCCATCTTCTTGCTTTCCATCGGAGAATGAAGAAGATGCCGAGGAAGATATTGCAAGAATAAAACGGAAACAATGGAGACAGTATTTTATTTATATGTAGAGAGAGAAAGAGCATGGAGCTAGGAAACAACAACCATTGGTACGGTTGAGTTGTACATGGACTCTCGATCGGCTGCCGGTCGCTCATGGTCCTAATTATTGGTTGGACTCCTTGCCCTAAAATGCCGAACTGTTTATCTCTAGTCAATCAGGGGAGAAAAGTCAAACAGTGAAGTGCAAATGCGTGTTTAGTCAACCAGAATAATCAGGAGAGAACTGTTGTGGCTCTGAGGCAAGGACAGCGTGTGGAGTAGTGGCCAGCGAGGTAGAAAATGAGAGAGAGAGGTCGTGGGGTGGCTGGAGTCGAGGAAAATGGTGGCAACAGATCATTGCCGTTAAGAATAATCTTGACTTATGCATGTTTAATTCTTGCATATAGGGATGTGTGTTAGTCATGGGTCATGTAGGTGTTGAATATTTTGCATGAGCATGAAGTATATAACATTGACTCAATTGAAAATAATGACAGAAATATAAGAACTCTATTACATTTAAAGGAAAATAATATAATTAGCCGTTGCAACGCACCTAGTCCAATAAAAAGATCGATAGGTATTGTCATGTCATGTATTTTGATAATAAACATTGTAAAGAAATATATCAGAAAATATAAAAATCTTATGATTCTAGAAGTAGATTCACAAATCAAAAGGTGAGCCTACACACGCGTAGTGCATTACGAAAACATGGAAAACGTGGAGACACTACGGGAAACCCCGTATATACCGAGTGCCTACACCTTTGCTGAGTGTTTTTTTACGGGCACTCGGCAAACAACGTCTTTGCCGAGTGCAAAATAAAAAACACGCGGCATAAAAAATAAAATACACTCGGCAAAAAGAGATTTGCCGAGTGTCAAATAAAAAACACTCGGCGAAGATTATCTTTGCCGAGTGTTTTTTGCTTGACACTCGGCAAACATCGCTATCACTTATGTATTGAGTGTCTTTTAAGACTAGAGGATGAAAAAATATTTTTTTTGTTGAGTTTTGACGAGTGCCACAAAAATACACGGCGCCCTCCTCCTCCTCGCCGCCCTCCTCCTCGCCGGCGCCGCACGCGCCCAGCGGAGCACGGTGCCCCCGACGCCGCCGGTGCCGTCAGCCGTCGAGACGCAGCTCAACAACCTGACCAACCACGTCGCCGCCTCCATCTCCGACAAGTTCAGCTTCTGCGTCGCCGACCCGTAAGCTCGCTTCGCCCTCGCCTCCCTGCTGCTGCAGCAGCTTCCTTGCTTCCTGGCCGTCCCTGTACCCAACTGGTGGAGGAAGAGAACCGGCGCTTTTAATTATCTGCTTTGGATTCTGATCTGAGATCCCCTTGCTGCGCTACGTTTTCAGGCAGGAGGATTGGAACGAGGCCTTCGACTACACGTCCAACCTTGGCTTCGTGTATCAGTGCCTCGCCGAAACCAAAGGTAAAATCGAATGCCTTCCAATCGATCGAGTTCGTCGTCTTCAGTTTCAGACCCTCTTGTTTGCTGTTTGACTAGTTGTTTCAGGCCACGACGCGGGCGGAGCCGTGCGGCCATGGCGCGGCCGGCCTGGCGCAGGCACGGGCAGCGGCCGGGCGCGGGGGAGGCGCGGCTCGCCGCGGGCGCAGGCGGCGGCCACGGTGCGGGCGGCGCGGGCGCGGGCGCACGCCGGCGGT
>OAMR01000107.1:152114-168858 GCA_900205405.1 Echinochloa crus-galli
TCAAATGGAGTCTTTCTAAACATGGCATGTTTACAGTACAATCTATATATAAACAGTTAGTAAATCAAACAATGATGCCTCTAAACAATCCAATATGGAAGTTGAAGCTACCCTTAATAATTAAGATATTCCTTTGGTTCTTAATGAAGGGTGTCATTTTAACAAAGGACAATCTTTTAAAGCGGAATTGGAAAGGGGATGGTAATTGTTGTTTTTGTAACAGCAAGGAAACTATCCAACATTTATTCTTTGATTGCCATGTTGCTAGATTTGTTTGGAGAATAGTACAAGTCTCTTTTGGCTTACAACCGCCACATAATATACCACACCTTTCTGGAGTTTGGCTACTACAATTAGAGCCAAAATTGCGATCTCATGTCTCTGTGGGAACGAGCGCAATCTTGTGGTCTATATGGTTGAGTAGAAATAATGTGGTCTTCGACAAAAAAAGATTAAATTCTTATTTACAGGTTATTTTCAGGGCCACCTACTGGACGCGCTTTTGGTCCACACTTTAGAAAGAGGAGGGCAAAGCACGAATAAAATGGGCGTGTCGCATGTTGGAAACAACTGCAATAGAGATCTTCGCCAATCATGAGTGGCTGTCTTCTAATAGGCTTAGTACTTAGTTTGGCCATTTGAGAGTGCACTTATCTCCTTTTCTGTCCTTTTTGAGAGGTTATTTTTAATTAGTACGAAAACGAAACTGTAATAATGAATGGTTGGGTGCAAAGCTCTTGCAGAGGCCGGAATAAAATTTCCTTTATCTAAAAAAATCCACTACACTGGTCCGCCGACTTAGCATTGGGCCGAAGGCGTCTGTGTCCTGAGAAAGTCGGCCCGTATAGACCGCTCCCATGGTATTGGGCTCAGCCCACGTACCAAGGTGCCCATGGGCCGTAACTGACGCGGCGGCTAGTTGCTGGTCCACGCGCGGCCCACGGCCCACCTCGTGGTTGCCCTTCTCCCCACCTCAAGGCTACAGCGTCCGGCGGTGCGCGCCGCCACTACTCGGACAGACGCCGCCGCCGCACCAGGGCGCCCCCAAAACCCCGGCCGGCGCGGATCCTATCGGTGGGGGTGGTGCTCGGGCGCCCGCCGCAGCTGCAGAGCGGGGGTCAGACGCGGCGAGGCCGAGGCGGAGCGGGCGAGAGAGCGCGATGTCGTCGTCGTCGCTGGGCCGGCTCAAGTCCGCCATCTTCGATAGGGAGGAGAGGAAGATGTAAGGCTCGTTCACGCGGCAACGCCCAATCTCTTCGCGTCTCTCTCTCTCTCCTTCCACCTTCTTCGATTTATTGCTTGTCGTTTCGGTGAGGCCTGTTATTTGATTTTCTGCGGCTCGAATCGAGAATAAAAACCCTAGCTTTTCATGTCTATAGATCCCTTGCTGTTAATTCTGTTAGCGAGCGATGTTCCATATGATTTAGAAATTTTTAGCTCTTGACTATGTGCAAACTTATGGATTGCAGAAGTATGCTGCGTTTCTACAATGCTCTGCATGTTTTAGTACTCTCTTTTTTGTTGCTGGGGATGTGCAAAATAAATGTGTTCGCGAATCCTAATACTTCGTGGCACCTAACTGCCTTTGCGTGCTACCTTTGATTAGCCTTGCTTGCAGTCCTCAGGCTGAAGTATGGTCTCATGACTCTGAATGGGGGATTTGTGGATGCAGGCAGTACCAGTCGCACATACGGGGGCTCAACGCGTATGATCGCCATAAGAAGTTCATGAAGGATTATGGTATTGTAATCCGTTGCTGACTTTGTTTTGTGCAGAAGTTGTAGTTACCTGTGCCCCTCTCTGTGGTTTCAGTTGAGGAAAATGGTTTTCGAATAAAACAGCATGGCAATAAAATCACGAGTTAGAAAAACCAAATTATATTTGGTAGCGCTAAGGCATTGCTCGGATTGATGTGGGCATTGCTCGGATTAATGTGGACTATCATGGATTATCATAGACTGGGAGGGATCAGAAGGGAATTGAACTATCTTCCTTGCCATTCCATGCCACCCCTGAGCAACCAGACAATGCCTAATGGTGTACGGAATTTCTGTTGTTACTAAGTCGCTCAAATGCCAAATCTTTACAGAATTCAGCAATTAACACACACTCGTAAATCTGGTTAAATTCATGTATAGGCTTCTACCTTTGTAGTTGAAATCTGGTGACTACTTTAGGAGTAGCTTTAAGTCTGACTAGCAAGAATGCACGTGCGGCACGCACGTTTATTGATGACATGTAGGTACTAAAACAATATCACTTCATTTTAGTGCAAAGCGCTTTTAAAAATACTTTATATTCGCTCTCTCATGTATGGAGAGCTTTAGGTATTCTCAAAACTCATGATAGTTGGCATTTATTTCTATGGAGAAATCTCTAATTTATTGTCTTTTAGCAATACGGGATAATTGTGTATAGACGTGGGTATAAATGTGGGTATATTTAGGTGGACCCTTTTTTGGGTGAAAAAAGTTTTGGGTTTAGAGGAGGAAATCAACATAGGAATGTCCCTCCCCCTCTTTTTTTACCATCCCGTATCAACCTTTTTCCACCCCTAATCAACCAATTTTCCCGACAGGTGGGTCCTATGTGAGGTGGGTGTGGGTTTTTTGTTGGTGAGAAGCGTTTTCAAATCTAATTCTCTTTATAGTATAGATGTATAGGCTCATTGTCCTAATGCAAATGTGTGGCTAGATTGATTGATTTGCCCTTTATGGTGAAATGGAAACTGGGGCAGTGGCATATAATGAGTTATTTATTTGTTTAGCCTTGGTTTCCAAAAGAAACTGAATGATGAACAGTCCCCTCTACTTAAGGAATAATTTGGGGCTACCTTTGTCCATACATGGATTATGTATTTGTACTTTTGACTTGTCACCTAGCTTAATCACACATTCTAAGACAGATTTTTAACATAGGCTTCATGTCCTGGTCTCCAATATATTTACACAATCCCTATGCATTAGTACTTTTTTTGCTCGATGTCGATACATGGAGTCATGGATAGATTGCAAAATGGCCCCTTTCATTGTGAAAAGGAAACTGAGATAGTGGCATATAATGAGCTATTTATTTGCTTAGTCTTTGTTTCCAAAATCAACAGGGTGATGAACAGTCCCCTCTACTGTAGAAAGAATTGGGGGCTACCTTCATCCATACATTGATCAGATACTTCTATGTATAACTTTTTCACCCTGCATTTGTTTTCTTCACATATGAATTGATGTCTTGTTTCCCAGTCTGGTGATGTACTGATACCTGACTACAAATACAATTTTTTAGTTGAAGTATAAATCTTTTGGGAAAGCCTAACAAGTTGAGTTTTAAGTCAGCTTGCTTAGTTTTTTTGCGTTTCTTTAGCAATTGGTTTGTCTGGCATAAAAGGTATTTTATGGGGCAAAAACTTTTGTTTTATGTATTCCAGTCTCCCGGAATAGTGGGCATGAAAGAATATCTTCGTTTTAGAAAGAATTGGAGATCACACTCAACCTAAAGTTTTATTTACTTATTTTTAACCTTAACAAAGATGATGCCCATCCTTATTTTTCTGTATAATGGATCTTTGTGTTGACGCTGATACATGTCCTGCCTTTCAACAGTTCAGTTTTATGGCCATGAAAAAAATGTGGACAATAGTTTGCCCATCAAAACTGATAAGGATACACTGAGAGAAGGATACAGGTCAGAACCACTTCCTGTTAGCATGTTCCTGTGGTTTTTAGGAAACTCTTAATTGCCTCACGTTTCTTCTATCGTGTGAAAGATTCGTTCTTTCCGAGGAAGATGACATGGATTCAACTTGGGAGAAGAGGCTGGTCAAACGTTACTATGACAAGCTTTTTAAAGAGTATCCTTTTTATTCTTCTTTCTATGAGGAAATGTCAGTACATGGCATGCCTTTTCAGATTATTTTGTGAAATAACATGTTCATGTATGCTGAAGGTGAGAGCTGTCTAACTCACCCTCTCTAGGAGGCTGTGAGTTGTTTACATCACAATTCTTGCTTGATCTCAAAGGATCAGCCATGCAGATTATAGCAGCGGCATTGACAAAGTCCAACTCTTTCTCACACTTAAGAAACTCGAACTTATCTGTTAAACAAATTCCTACTAACATTTATTCACTAATTATCTTAAGACACCAACTCAGCCACTGGTGGGCACCTGCTGCTCCTTCCTGCGCCTGTATGTTGTGCCCAGAAAAGTGTCCACAGCATTAACATTTTGGTGATATAAATAGGCATAAGGCGAAGGGCGGGCTTGGTGCAGCGGTAGAGCCTACCGTCTGTAACCGGAAGGTCCCGGGTTCAAGCCCCAGCCTCTGCATATTTATGCGGGTAAGGTTTGGGCGCTATTACAACCCTTCCCCAGACCCCGCACGGTGCGGGAAGCCTACGGCACTGGGTACGCCCTTTAAATAGGCATAAGGCATGCGAATATAATCTTATGCTTGTAAAGGGCATATAAATGCTTCAACTTCACCTCATGAACCTATGCTTTTTGTCAACCTAGATTGATCAGTGCTTGCATAAATGGGAGCTGTATTTCATGTGTGATGTACTGTTCTTTGTAATTTTTGCAAGAATTTATTGTGCTTAGGGTTCTTAACTTGAGGCAGATATTGCATTGCTGACATGACCCAGTACAAAAAAGGCAAGGTATGGTGCTTTAACCATGTGTCTGAATACTACTTCTTGATGTAAACATGTAGTTTCTTCTTTGCCCTTAAATGCTATAGGAAAGGAAGAGTGCGTGTAGAGGGACCTTAATCTTTTTTTTTGAGAGTAGAGGGACCTTAATATAAAGGCAAGAATGGTATCCTGCCAAATGTGATACTCTTGTGACACATTTCATAACAGGATGGTTGTTCATCTTGGTTGTAGATTTACATCATTGTGTATATCGCAAGAACCATGCTTGCCATTTGCCAGCACACCCAAAATTTATATTATAAGTTCTGGCTGGCAGGCACAAACACTTATTATCCTTGTAATTCAGAAGTGAACATTAAGTATTAACGATATGGCAGTCATGCATGCTCATGATATGATGAATGGATGCCTGATTATTTTTTCTTCTGAAATCATTTGTTGTTTTGGATGTAAATTGCATCTTTTAAGGGTATCTTCTGCTGCAGATTGGACTGAGATGGAGAACAGAAAAGGAAGTGGTATCTGGCAAAGGTATTCTTCAGTAATCCCATCTGTTAAATTCCATCGAAAATGATTTCCCTGAGAAGTATGACTGAGCTTAAGTTTTATGATTATACTGTTGCTAGTAACATACCCTTCAAATGGAAGTCTAGAACTTAAAAGGGTATTTAAATAACTTGTAGTTAAAGGTTATGCAGTTTAAAGCTTTATTTGTTTACACTTTGTTTAGTTGTATGTCTTAAACTGCAGGTGGGGTGATTGCATTAGACAACCTTTGAATTTCTAGTTTTCAAAAGGCATCATTGTAGTTTTTTAATAATATGCTGTCACAAAATGCATTTTTTACTGGAAAATGTCTGTTGTTTTAAACGAAATCAGTTATTTCTCGATCAGAATTTATACAAAATCTTCAGCAATGACCAGAATATGCTTATTTGCAGGGCAGTTTATCTGTGGCAATAGGCATTGTGATGAAAAACATGGGCTTGGTAGTTATGAGGTATGTTCATATCTAATATCTTTTTGCTGATGCTAAAATGTGTTTCAGCTGTTTTCGTAGGGCTTACCTTTTTTTGCTTCTCACTTTTAGGTGAATTTTTCATATGTTGAAGCAGGGGAGCAGAAACAAGCACTAGTGAAATTGGTAGCTTGCAAGGGGTAAGTGAATCCACTGTTCCATCATAGGATTTGTTTGAACCAGTTTTTAGCTAGCACTACTCTTTCTTATCATGATATTTGTATTTCTTAAACATTTCCTTGGACCACTGAATCTTGTTCTGTCATTTGTGTTTTTTTTTGTTCAAGCAAGCTTTCAATTGATTATTTACCCTGATTGTAGTACATTATGAAAGATGTGCAGAAAAACTTGCTTATAAGAGGCAAAAGGAGAAAGAGAAGGAAAAGGAATCCTCTGGTGAAAAGGAAATTGAGTTGAAAGACAAGGACAAGAGAAAGAGGTATCTCTAGTTCTTGTGCACCCCCATTATTTTATTACCCTACATTCTCTGACTTGTCTGGTCAAACTTCAGGAAACATGAGGAAAGTGATCATACCTCAGACTCAGAGGACGAGACTGAGAAAGATAGAAGAAAGAAAAAAGGTACAGATGATTGCACTCACTTTTCTGTGTGGTCATGCACTTAATTGACTAACCAACCACATAGGAAACCGTGTACAATTCTTTTCTGTTACCACATTGTATACTGGCATGGCCATGCCGCCTGGCACTCATCGAGGTAGCAATAAGGTGCCACATTTCTAGAGTGTACAAACTGGCATAGGTAGGTGCTAGTGGCACATAGACAAGCTGTAGGGGCAGTGGCGGAGCTCGCAGTCTATCCAAGGGGGGGCCGGTGCTACAGTAATCAGGATGGATAGGAGAGAGCACGAGGTAGAGGCACGAGAGGAGGATAGGAAGCAGCGCAAGTAATAGCGGGCGGGCGGTGTTGCTGTTGCATTGCAGTTGCGGTCGCCTCGAATGCTAGCCAACGCACCACGAGCACTGCGTGTTGTGTGCGTAGAACCAACAGGGCACCACACTGTCGTTGACTGACAGCGGACTGATGAGATCGAGCACGGGGGCGCCGAGGGGTCGAGTGACCAAGGAGGCGAGTGGCCTTGGTTGAACTGCAAAGGACGTGGATGCAGAGGACTCTAGATATCGCCGGCTCTATCTCATCGTGTCGGACTGATGTCGCGATGGGCCAATGGATGCCACTGAGGTTGTCGTAAGTTGCTCATCGTTGGACTAATTAGTTTGCGTCTAGATGGTCACTTGGGTCTTAGCTTATGGAACTGATATGCGTGTGGGCTGAATTAGCTGCCCGTTAGCGATTTTAATGGAGCTGAATGGACTGCATTGCACCACTACAACACATGTCCTTAGAAAATGTTGCATGGCAAGGGGGGGCCACAGCCCTCTATGGCCCCTACAGGGCTCCGCCCATGTGTAGGGGTGAGAGGTGGCTAGGCAGCACTGCAGAATGATTGATGTTGGTGTGTAGGCGAAGGTGTATTGCAACTCAAGAGGAGGCAGTGAAATGGTGCTGGTCAGGTGGAGCAAGAAATACTTATCTGGGCAGACATGTTCCCTTTCTTCTGGAAATGGTGCTGGTTGGATGCAGTGAAATAATGAGATTGGGAAATGAGGTAGGATAATAAGTAGTGGGTATGGGATAGGGATATAGATGCTTATGTCTATGCTAGCATGTGTTTATATCTATCTTTGCAGCCATATCCTATTCCCACGTTTTTTCCCTTGAAATCCAAACAGCACCTTTTCTATTTTCCTGAAATGTTGAGTTCACTTTGACACCTATGAGATCACGAGTTATCGGTCTTGCAAACAGGGCCTTAATTGATCACTGCTGTATCTTCCTTGCAAACAAGGCCTAATTGAAACATCAGATCTTGTGTTTATTCATAAAGTCAAATGTTACGGACTGGGCTCAGTAGAACATATGCCTGGCGTTGGGCTCTATGACAACTTTGCTCTTTGTAGATTATTCTGTGCTCATTCATGTATATTAAATGTGTTTGTTTTCTGGGCATTTAGGGGTGCCGTAAATTCCCATGCATGAAACTTATTCCTGCAAATTTCAGCAGATCGGAAGGGAGCTTCTTCGAGGAGTTCAAGGAGCAATGAGGAAGGTTTCGAGGAGTTCCTTGAAGGCATGTTCCCGTGATCTTGTCATCTTCAGTGACGAAGACTCTCTCTTTGCTGCTCTTCAGGGTAAAAAATGAGCACTGATCTTGTAACAGAGCCATTAGTAGTGTTGTAGTTCAAGTGAATGTAGGTACGCTATCTGTAATTATGCGTTGGGATAGTGTTGTTTCTTTTTCGCATCACTGTTGGCGTAGTGACAGATGCGTGATTATAGTCAAAGGAAAGAGCAGCAGGACTACTTCTCGCTCTGGGTTAGTGTCACACTGAAGACATTTTGAGCAATGTGCCAACGTTGCTTTGTGTGTCTATATAAGTGTTGTGGCTGCAGATGTCCAGTGTATTCTATGGTTTGTTTTCTGTTGCAAGACTTGTTACTTCCTGCTTCGGGCAATAAAACATGCCTAGTCTCAAAACAAAAACAGAAGCCTGGTCATACTCTTAGCATGTGTTGATTTTTACAACCCAAATTGACCCCCTTCGATTGTCTCGGTCCCAACATCTTTTCCAAACAAAAAACAATTAATAGATCCCTGATTGTTTAGCCTGCTACACTGAGCTGTAACTACAGAAGCCTTTCAAGCTCGCACAGGTAAATTTTTTATGCGTTAATATTCTTTTCCCTTGACACGTTTTGACCATTCTTACAAAAGAACGAATATATAACCTTCAAGAAACAAGATTCTAACAATAGTATTTTATCACTAAATTGGGTTAAAATTTCTTCCTGTTTTACCTGCATTCATACATTTCTGTTCAATACTCCCGAAACATTAGCACTTAAAATTTTAATTATAAGCTTTATTTGAAAGCCCAATGGGCCACCTACCTACTAGGGACACGGGTCCATGGGCGCCATCTGTAAAATTTCTTTTTTGGGAAGCCCAACGTCTAGCCGCGAAAATCGAAATTTATCGCTCTGTTCCTGCGTGCCGTGCTCTCTGTTCCACGGCAGCAGATGCAGGAGGCTGTCAGCTCTCTATCCCCGTGCAGCTGCTGCATCTCAGCCTGGTGTTCTTCCGTTTGGTTTTCTCTATTCATTTGGGCAGCACGATAGTTTGTTTTCATCTATGTGGTTTCTGGTTCCAGCTGCAGCTCGATGCCTTGCTGTCTCTGAATTTCAGGGCATGTCTATCTGTGCAGGTATAGATTGTCAGGCCAGACGCCGTTCAGGTGAAGTCTCAGGTAAGAAGCGCTTCAGCGAGGTTTCAGTCATCAAGTATTTGGAGTGACATTTCCATGCTACAGCGATCAATCATCTGAGTAATATTAATAGCAATTGGTTGATCCCATTAATCATCGTGCGACCAGTAACTGCCCCTTGTAATTTGCTTGTCTCCATAACTGTATAAGGTGCAATTAGCTTTTGGATTTATATATAGGAGAGCTTCGCGGAGCTCATCTTCCAATTCTTGAAAGGTCACTTTCATGCAACAGGGAACCATCATTGATCTGTCCAGTGGCTTGTTTTGCCTGACGAACTTGTTCAGTAAATGAACTTGAGCTCTGGTTTAGCTTGCGTCACTTGATCTGTTCGGTGGCTTTGTTTTGCCTGACGAGTGGATGCATGTATGAGCTGGTATAGCAGGCTAATTGTTTGTCTGGTCGAGCAAAAGAACCATAGATAGAAATAGCAATAATTTAGTTGAACACAGCTTTTCCGCTACATGCATGCATGGCAGAGGCAGACACGCATGGGTTTATTCACGCACGCACGCACGCATGAGCATGCAACAACATAGAAATGATTTAATCGACGGCGAGACCATCTCTTGCAACAACAACAACAAATCAACAATCACTACACGAACAATTCACATCTCTCCCTTGATGATCTCGGTGGTGATCTTCTTGATGAGCTCCCACGCGGCCCTCACGTGCTTCTCCTCCTGCATCGTCGACCCCACCGCAAACCTCAGCACGAACTTGCCGCCGACCACCGTGTGCGCAACGTACGCCTTCCCCGTCTTGTTCATCCGCTCCATCAGCTCCCGGTTCACCCTCTCCGCCTCCTCCTCCGCCATGGCGCCGCCGCCGCCGGCCGGCTTGACGATCCTGAAGCACACGAGCGCGAAGTTCCTCGGCACCATGACCTCGAACCTGTCGTCCCCACGCACGGCGTCCTCGAACACCTTGGCCATGGCGACGTCGCTCCGGATGTGCTCCTGCAGCCGGGCGGCGCCGTAGGTCCGCATCACCATCCACAGCTTGAGCCCCCGGAAGCGCCGCCCGACGCCGACCTGCATGTCCTTGAGGTCGGTGACCTCGCCTGCGTCGCTGGCGCCGTTCCTCAGGTACTCCGGCTTCGTCTCCAGCGAGCTGCCCGTCACGCGCCGCGCGCCGCGCACCCACAGGCAGGTGCAGTCGAGGCCGGTGAGCAGCCATTTGTGCGGGCTCATGCTGATGGAGTCCGCGCGCTCCACGCCGTCGAGGTGGTGCCGGAACTCCGGGCAGATGCAGGCGGCGCCGGCGTAGGCCGCGTCGACGTGCACCCACGCGCCGAACTTTCTTGCCACGTCGGCGGCGGCGCCGACGGGGTCGACGGCGTTGGAGGAGGTGGTGCCGACGGTGGCGCAGACGTAGGTGGGCACGAGCCCGGCGGCGGCGTCGGTGGCCATGGCGTCGAGCAGCGCCGCCGGATCCAGGGCGTAGCCCGTGCCGGCGCCGGTGGGGATGGACCTGATGTTGGCCGGGTCGAAGCCGGCGATGCGGCACGCCTTGAAGAAGGTGGAGTGGGTCTGGTCGGCGGCGTACGCCGTCAGCCGCGTGATCCCGCCGCCGCCGCTCCGGCGGAGGGCGGCGTCGCGGGCGGCGACGAGCGTGACCAGCATCGCCTCGCTGGTGGTGCCGAGGATGACGCCGCCGCCGCCGGTGCCGGCGCCGGCCATGAAGGTGGGCGGCAGGCGGAGGAGCTGGGCGAGCCAGTCGAGCGCGAGCGCCTCCACCTCCGTGGCGGCGGGGCTCGCCTGCCAGGTGAAGCCGACGGTGTTCATGGCGGAGGTGATGAGGTCGGCGGCGATGGCGGCGGCGCTGTTGGTGGCCGGGAAGAAGGCGAAGAAGTTGGGGCTGGCCCAGTGCGTCGTCCCCGGCACGACGGCGTCGCGGAGCTCCTGCATGGCGATGTCGAACGGCGCGGCGGCGTTGGGCGGCGCGCACTGCAGCAGGCGGCGGAGGTAGCCCGGCTCGACGCCGGGGAGCACGGGGAGGGACTCGACGGACTTGAAGTACTCGTAGATGAAGTCCACCGACTTGTGCAGGTAGGCGCGGACGTCGTCGGCGTTGAGCGGCTGGAAGCCGCCGGCGTCGTTGTCAGCGCCGGCGGCGGCGAAGGAGGCAGGGTTGCTGTCAAGGCTTCCCATGTCAGTTGATTGAATTGTTTGATGATGGTTAATTGTGATGATGACCTAGTTATAAGCTAGTGAGAAAGTTCCAATGCGAGAGACCGCTCGAAAGCGCGCTGAGCTTGATCGAGCTATGAGAGCAAGCAAGGAAAGCTCAACTGAAGTGAGACTCGGAAGCTCGAAGATGTGCGGTTAAGATACTGGGAATGGGGGTGGTTTTATACAGTCGTCACTAGTGTCGCCATGGAGCTGGGAACAGCGGGCCGGGGTTCACCAGTGATGGTGTACTAAGCTATTGTATTAGCCAATGGGTGCATGCATGAAGACGCACAACTATGTACATGTCTGCAACATTTGTGTCCCCAATACCCCATTGCATGCAGTACGTTGGCAGGATTTGTTTCCTTTAGCGTCAACATTTTTGGTACTGTTCAATGCTGCCAGCAAATACATGTTGACAGGGTAGGTGTGGTGGGAGCGATAACATCATCAGTAGAAAGTAGAAACACGAGCAGTCAACACGTGAGACCGACCCGTGGGAAATCTTGTAGGACGTGACCCTAGATATATGCTTTGTTTTTTTACCTCAAGACCTAATGCTTATATTCTAAATAGTTACTCCCCCATCCTTTAATATATGACGTTGGTTAGCTCAAAAATGTACTAACCAACGTATAGTAGTCATATAAAAGAAAACGGAGGTAGTACTATATAGTGATCGATCCATCTCATGAGTTCATCCCTTTTAATTTTAGTGGGATATGATGATTGGATTCACATATTCATATACCATCCATGTGTCCTTGGCTGAGAGACATGCAAGACGTGCTACCACCTACGGGGAATGTGTTAAGTGTATTATATATTCTAATTTTGCCCTTGGTTGAGAGACAATATATATTCCAACCATCCTCACTAGTCACTTGGTCATATTTTACTGGATTTACCCCCAGGAAATATGTGCACTATTCTTTGTCTCTTGGATGTGATTATAGGGATAGGGTTGCGTACCTATATCCATATATATAGACGCGTGGGTGTAGATGAGTGTATGTAAGCACTTGTGTCTGTAGCGTGTGTGTTCCAAAAAAGGATGTGTTATGTCTATAGCAATAAGGTTTTGTGTCTGTTAATCAGATTACTACAATCTTGGAGATGCGATTTGCACATTTGACACTTTTTTCTTACTGTCACTTCTATTATTTACCCTTTCCCTGTGTCTTTTTGTATTTATATTTTATTTTCACGTTTGATGCCAGGAGAATTTATATGTCTTTACCCCTCTCTCTACCTAGCGCGCGGGGCATGCCAGGATGGCAATTTGATGAAGCTTAATCTGGTAAGTGTCAAAAGTCTGAGTCATATATCACCAATATGCATTGCCCGTGTTTTTCGGAGACATATCCATTAGGAAGGATATATTAGCAAACTAAGCATAGCTATAGATTATGTTCTTTGTTGTGTAACCTACGGCTCGTATTCTATTAGATTTATTTCAGGAAATAACATTAATTTGGTGTGAGTCGATGTGCATCAATCACAAGATTTGCCAGCTCAATCTCTTAGATGTGCTGATAGGAATAGAGTTACATATATTCACAACGGTGAACACCATACATGTGAAGAGCATCTCCAACAGAGGACCTAAACTGAGTTGCTATACCTAAAAACTGCTTCGGGACCTAAAAACAGCCAAAATTTTTGCTCCAACAGAGGACCTATATGAGTTGCTATTTTAGGTCCGGACCTAAAACCCACCCTACGGGACCAAAAAATACCAACCGAGCACAGGGACCTAAAACTTGACGCTCGCGCGGGAGTGCCAACCGCCAGCTCTGGAACATCTCCGCGTCGCGTGGGGAGGAGGAGGCGCCGCCACCGCCCGCGCCGCTCTAGCACCTACTTTCGCGTGGGGAGGAGACGCCGTCACGCCCCCGCCGGCCATTGGGCTAGGCAGCAGCCCCCCACGCCGCCGGAGGGGAGGAGGAGAAGGCACGAGCAGCGACGTAGGCGGAGAGAGGGGCGGCGGCGGGCCGGATCCGGCGAACCCCGTGCAGGCACCGCCCCGCCGCACCACACCGCGTCGCGCCGGGAGGAGATGAGGGGAAAAGGGACGCTGCACCTGCGGCGGCGGGCCACCGAACGCCAGTTGCTGCTGCTGCGAAGCCATAGCGGGCGGCGGGCCACCGAAGGGAGGCGGGGACTGCTGCAATGGCGCGCCGGGCCGAGCGAACAGCGGGGGAGGCTGTTGCCATCGGTGAAGGGCGGTGGCGGCCTTGACGGCGACGACGACACCATGGATCAGGGGGCAGGGCGGGAGATCGGGATCTAAGGAGGGGGGAGAGAGGAGAGGAGAGGAGGGGAGAAGATAAGGTTGTTTATTTTGCACATTGGACCCCGGAAAAAAATGATTCCTTACAGATTAGTCCTAGAGTGAAATATAGGTATCTAGTTTTAGCAACACTGATAGAGAGAGCACCTTTGTGGTACCTAAATTTTTCGTTTTTCAGGACCTAAAACCATTTTTAGGTCTCCGAATTTAGCAACACTGCTGGAGATGCTCTTAGGTTTGTTTATGCATGTAGGTTACTAGGTGTTTTTGCCTGCTTATAATGCTGCCAGCAAATATGGTCATTTTGGTTCAAACGGAAGCTCTACCTATCCTGCCCATGGTTTGGACTGCTGCCGTAGAATACATGTGATGATGGCAGGTGCAGTGGGAACAAACACTCAGAGACGAGAGAAACATGTTGTACGTCATCACGTGTGACACGTGCGAGACCACACAGTCCATAACAATCCGGCTTATAGGTGTGAAACACTAGTATAGAGCTATGGATATGGGACATTTTGTTGGAGTGGATTGTAACTTGCACGACAGCATAAACCGCTTTGTAACAAATAGTATTTGCAGACCCAGAGATGAGAACATGGCCCAATCCTCAAAATCAATTCTGAAAAATAAAAAAAGTCTCCCCGTTTCTATGATTGGCAGAGAGCATTCACATGCTGTAGAAAAATATTAATGGAATCTTAAATAGCTGGTCTAGGCAAAGGCAGCCTATCCTGTTAATTTGTTTACACGGCAGCTTGAATAAGCTTTTTAGCTTTATAGTGGTGGCACTAGTAACAGGTGTTTGGGTTTGTGGAATATCTCATCATATAGATGAAGTGATTCATCCACTACCGGAATCCGCTTATTTTAGTGAGTTCATCCCTAAAATTTTAGTGAAATATTGCATCCGCGTATGTGTACCATCCATGTGTCCAACGTTGAGAAACATGCAGCGGCGTGCTATGCCCTATGCGGAATGTTCTAGGTTTACTACTTAGATAATATATTCAGGGTCTATAGCTATATTACAACTCTTGATCTTTGAGGCCTAAATTTCATGATCCCCATATGTTCAAATTAAAAATAGGTTAGGGACGAGGGGTTTTGGAATTCACGTTTTGAGTGTTACACTACGGGAAACTGGTGCTCAGACACTTGGCAAACTCTTTGCCGAGTGTTGCACTCGACATCAATCTCTCGTATGTGCTCATAAATGTAAAGTTATCTACATTTATATATTCAAATTAAAAATAGGTTAGGAATGAGGAGGGGTTTTGGATTTTTAGGGTTAGCCATATCTACCGAATTTTATGAGCATGGGGTGTGGGGCGGGGGGGGGCAAGAAGGTTGGTAGAGGAGGTGAGTATGACAACTGGCAAAGTCAATAATAACTACGCCACCAGGTCATGAGATGGAGGGAGGCATGACTGAGCAGGGGAGCGTGACGCAGGAAGAAGATCAAAGAAACTATTGGTTGATTGTCAATTTTTACTATTTTGAGGCATCTGAAATATAGCATCACTTTAAATGTATCTGTGGCCAATTGCCTACATGCATGAGGACACACAAATTGACTTCAAGAAAATCAGACCATCTTCGAGATGGGATTTGCCATTACCACGATCTATTATTTACCATTTCCCATGTATTTCTATTTCCCTTTTGCCACTATCCTTCCTTGTTGCTACTGCCACTCCTTGTGAGACACCTCTTGCACGCCACTGCTGCATAGGCAGTATGTGGTGACCCGGCCCCATACCCAGCTCCTTACTCTCGAGTTCCCGTGCTGTAGTTTTTTTTAAAAAGAAAGCATAAAAGAGGGTGCAAAAGATGAACATTCAAACTGAAATGAAGAAAGTGCTGAAATCCCATCTCGAATATGGCAAATTTTTGAAGCCCAATCTGATAACTGCGAAATGTCCGAGTAATCACCGATATGTATGGCCCATATTGTCTAGAGATACATACAATAGGAAGGATGTGTTTGTTCTAGCAAACTAAGTATATATAGCTGTAGTTTGTGTTCACTACGGGAAACCCGACGTATGCCGAGTGTCCAGCCCTTTGCCGAGTGTATTCTGTCGGGCACTCGGCAAAGAAAGCCTTTGCCGAGTGCCATTGGCAAGACACTCGGCATACACGGGACACTCGGCAAAGAGGTGTTTTGCCGAGTGTCAGGAGTAGGGTGACACATGTAATGGGTGTCGATGGCGGACCACTCGGTGGATATGCATTTGGGGACTTGCTTGCTCTGGTCTAGGATACATTGGTGGAAATATGCTTCATGGGAATTTGTTAAACGTGCACATCACTTACCTCTATGGGAGGGGTTCCATCCATTCCCTAACTAGGCGGTACCAGACCTGTCGGAGCAGTGTGTTAGGATTGGTCTTGATGTTACACGAAGGTGCTCAGAGCCCGGCTTCTTTTAGCCATTGTTTCCGAGACTCTCAATGCCACTTTTGGCCAGGCTAGAGATTCACAGCCCCGGGTCATTTGGCTTGTCGGATGATTCCCAAGCCCGGGGATACAGGATGGTACCGTTCTGGTTAGAGTGTTGTGATTGTGGGTTGCGTCTCGAGATGGCCGTACACTATCTCGCAGCTCGGGTAGGTCCAGGTGTACACACTCCGCAGAGTTAAAACTATACGTATAGCCGCGTCCTCGGTCATAGACACCCCTGCGTTCTATTGCACTGATTAGAGTTTTGGGATACTCTACCTTCCTCTTTTTAAAACTGATTGAGAGCTACTAGTGCAGGGTAGGATCCGGCATTGGCCGTTGAGATGGAAAGGTTGGGAGCTGACCTTCGACTCGAGAGGTGGAGGTCGTGAGGTTGGAATGGGACGCCAATGTGGTGGGATCATCCCGCTGTGTTAAGAGATAGTCTTGGATGGAGGATCTGTTACAAACTGTTGTTGTTGTTGCATAGGAAACCACAACTTAATTATTTGTTATACTAGAATAGGCCACTCTTAAACCTTTCTGCATACATGGATGGTGACGTGGACCTGTCCCATTCCTTGGGGATAGTTCTTGAGCTTTCAGGTTAACTTTTGCGATTGCATCAAGTGTTCGGATTGGAGGGTTCTGTCGCTTCGCTCAAGGATACATGTGGAGAAGAAGTGAAGATCGAAGATCAAGACTTGAAGCCCTTGCTATCACTGCGCGGGAGCTCCACTTGTCGTTTAGCCCAAAGGGCATGTATCAGATTTGTATTTCATATGTAAATATTCGTTGTTGTACTTTATTTC
>OAMR01000107.1:181280-200521 GCA_900205405.1 Echinochloa crus-galli
CTAGAAAGAAGGGAATGTGCAGGCGCACTAGGAGTTGTGTTCTGCTGCCCTGCACTAGTCTGTGTTTAGATCGATCGTGACCCTCCCACACAGACCTAACGCTCATTTTCGAGATGTTGACAATTTATTGAAATTACGAACAAAGTCATCTTATTATCAGACATGATGAGTTCTTAATTCGATAGCCTTATTCAAAGAAAACCAATAATGCAGCCAGTCTCTTAGACCTCGTTCAACTCCTCCCCCTTGAACTCATACTTCTCGTTCTTCCGGACAACCACTACCAGCGGCTCCTTCTTCCTCGTGGCGAGCCCGAAGACCTCGTCGAGGTTGACGTCCTCGGCGCGCACGCCGGCCGGCAGCTCCCAGTCGAAGTGATACAGCAGGCTGGCCAGCGTCACCTGCACGGTGGCCAGCGCGAACGCGTACCCGGGGCACCCCCTCCGGCCACCGCCGAACGGCAGCACCCTGAAGTCCGGGTCCTTGATATCAATCTCACCGCCGCCGTTCTCGAACCGCTCCGGCGAGAACTCCAGCGGCTTCTCCCAGATCTCCGGGTCCCTTCCCATGGCGAAGGTGTTGATGAACACGCGCGTCTTCGCCGGGATGTCGTAGCCGCCGAGCCTGCAGGGCGCCACCGACTCCCGTGGCACCAGCAGCGGCACCGCCGGGTGCAGCCGGAAGGTCTCCTTGATCACGGCGCGCATGTACCGGAGCTCGCCAAGGTCCACCTCCTCCACGCCGCCCTTGCCACCGGCGACCCGCCGCACCTCCTCCTGCGCCTTCTTGAGCACGCGTGGGTGCCGGACTAGCTCTGTCATCACCCACTCCAGCGTCGCGAATGACGTGTCAGTGCCGGCCACGAACATGTCCTGCATCAAGCCATGAAAGAACAAAAACAAATTTGAGTTCGCATATATGTATATGTTTATGTAATTATGAATATGTATATCTTAATTTTTTTATAAAAAAGGAAAAGTCTCCGGCCTCTACAAACGTACACATATAATCTAGTTTTTCAGCTTATAAGCTGATCACAATCACGAATAGTATAAATATATAATCAAATAAAAGATATAAATCAATTGCAGAGCATATCTTCGTAGATACATATAGATAAATATTTGCATCGGGTAATGGCGGTAGTGAGTCACTGACCAGGACAAGTGCCTTGACGTTGTCGTCGGTGAGGGGGACCTCGAGGTCGGGGGATTTCTGGACGCGGAGGAGCACGTCGACGAAGTCCTCGTCACGGTCACCGGCGATGCGGCGGCGCTTTCCGGTGACGTGCTCGTCGATGACCTCGTCGCAGACCTCGCGGAGGTTGGCGAGGCAGGTCTTGAGGCGGCGGCGGAGGCCCGTGACGGTGCTGGCGAAGGGCTCGAGCTCCGGGAAGAAGTCGCCGACGGTGAACCCGGCGAAGAGGTCCTGCGCCTCCGCCAGCACCGCGCCGAGCTTGCCGCCGCCGTGCGGGAAGCGCCGCCCGAACGCCACGCGGCAGAGCACGTCGTTGGCCAGCTGGAGGAAGCACTCGCTCAGGTCCACGACGGCGGGCGCTGCCGGCGGCGCCGCCGCCGCCGCCGGAGGTGAGGCGCTCCTGGCGAGGCGGGCGAGGAGGCGGCGGAGCTCGGCGGCGCGGGCGGCGCCGTACGTGGCGACGCGGCGGGGCGAGAGGAGCTCCGACACGACGACGCGCCGCGCCATGCGGTGGTACGGCCCCGCCGGGCCGAAGGTCACGTCGGAGCAGCCGAAGGAGAGGAACTCGCCGGAGAGGAGGCGCGGCCGCGACGCCAGCGCGGCGTCGTTGGTGGTGAGCGCCGCCCGGGCCAGCTCCGGCTTGGAGATGACGACGGCGCGGACGCTGCCGAGCTGCAGCCGGAGCAGCGGCGCGCGCATGGACGCGGCGAGCTCGGCCAGCGCGTGGTGGGGCATGCCGGAGAGGAGGTGGAGGTGCCCGATCACCGGCCAGCCCGGCGGCGCCGGCGGCAGCCGCGGCGGGGACAGGCTGGGACGGATGATCTTGCAGTAGAGATACACCGCGGAGACGAAGAAGAGGACGGAGACCGACAACACGAGGCTAAACGCCATGGCTGCAATGGGTTGGAGCTTTGCTGAGCTCGTTCTTGCTTGCTTTAGGACTTTAGTCCACGGAGAGATTGTAGTGACTAAACGTAGTGAGTGCGCGGTGTTATAGAGGATCTGATTGGATGGAATTATGATTTGGTGATAAAGAGAAAATGAGAACAAGTTAATGACGGATTATTGGACCATGTTACTTGCAGGACAGGAAATGCAAAATTAGTTGTTCACATGATGCATCAGAAATGGCATCGTGCTATATTGTATATATTGGATACACTACGGGAAACCCGGCATATGCCGAGTGTCTCTGTCTTTGCCGAGTGTTTAATATCGGGCACTCGGCAAAGACACTCTTTGCCGAGT
This sequence comes from Echinochloa crus-galli, assembly GCA_900205405.1. NCBI lineage: Eukaryota > Viridiplantae > Streptophyta > Magnoliopsida > Poales > Poaceae > Echinochloa > Echinochloa crus-galli. Next base: position 183,726 of record OAMR01000107.1, read on the forward strand.
GTCCACAAGCAGGCTCTCGGCAAAAACAAAACACTCGGCAACCATATTCTTTGCCGAGTGCTAGGAAGCCGACACTCGGCAAAGATGCGCTTTGCCGAGTGTCAGGCAAGGGACACTCGGCAAAGATGCCGCACGTGCTCAACGCGTGACGCGGCCGCCAACGGTCGTCGGGGGCCGTTTGGGCTGCATCCACTTTGCCGAGTGTAAAGGGAAGACACTCGGCAAAGAACATCTTTGCCGAGTGTCACCGATCTGACACTCGGCAACGATGCCGCACGTGCTCAGCGCGTGATACGGCCGGCAACGGCGGATACTGCAGTAGAGATACGCCGCGGAGACGAAGAAGAGGACGGAGACTGACAACACGAGGCTAAACGCCATGGCTGCAATGGGTTGGAGCTTTGCTGAGCTCGTTAGTTCTTGCTTTGTGTGCTAGCTTTAGCCCACGGAGATTGTAGTGACTAAACGTAGTGAGTGCGCGGTGTTATAGAGGATCTGATTGGATGGAATTGTGATTGGTGACAAAGAGAAAATCAGAACCAGTTAATGACGGATTATTGGACCATGTTATTTGCAGGACACGAAATGCAAACGTTGTTCACAGGATGCATCAGAAATGGCATCGTGCTATATTGTATATATTGGAGACATGCTATGTTGTTCTAGATTCATTGAAGTATATGATCACACATAGCCACTTTATATTAACCGTAAAATAGCATATAAGGGCTTATGAATGTGCAAGCAACTGAGAAACTACTTGATCATATTGGAGGTGGATCTGCCATGAATTCTTCCAAGCCGCACATTAGTAAGCTTCAATTCATTGCTTTCGAGAAAGAAAGTTATGATTTGGCTTTAAATCCCAAATAGGCCTACACATGTACATGGATTCAAAGGAAGAAATGTATTGTATCAAGCCTGAGTACATCATGATGTTACATACAACACCCCAAAAAAAATTACATTTAATTAAGAACAAATAAGCACTGCTCCTCGTCTTCATTGAACTCATGCGTCATGCAACTCCAAGTCTCAATCCGTACCTGTGTATAATAATTTATATGGAGGACCGTACAGGCATATATTCAACAAGTAGACTTAGAACAAGCTCCCAAAGAACGACAACCGACATCCCCTTAGGCGGTTATGAGCAAAATCTTTTTCTTCCTTCTTACCTATGATTGTTTTACGAACTTGCACGTGAGTGTCAAATGTCACGGAGCAGTTAGATCACCTGCGGCACGCTAGTCACAACGGCAAAACTACATGATGTATATTGTCTGTGAGTGTCCAATCCTAATGTGAATTTTTGCGTCATTCATTGACCTCAGTGCTTTCTTACTTTGAGAATTCATCTAGTATTGTCTGGCTCGAGTACGTATTAGAACGAGACACCGACAACACTCAATCAGATTCTGGCCACAACCTACAGCCTCTCGATCCATGGCGCGTTTTACGGCTTAGCTGCTGGAGTTTGGCACAATGGAGAGTTGATTCATGTTGAATTGTTGGGGAGATTGAAGTTGGAGGGCGTGAGCGAGAAGGCAAAAGGAGAAAGCAGCAGTGTTGGCAGCTTAGTTGGGCTTTTCATTATGTCACATCTGGGCCGACCCGTCCACAAGTTCATATCCCCAACGGCCCATGCCCCTTCATTGTTCTCTTCCCACCCAGCAGCACGCATGAAGATTCAGAATGGCACCTAAATTTTTTGGTTGGTAAACCTTGCAAAGTCAGATTCAGGTGCAATACGTAGTTTCTTATAGCATGTCTATAATTTGCCAAACTTTCTTAACCATGCGCCACACATGGCAGTAAGTCTTATTCTTTTCTTGTCAAAGTTTGCATAAACACATCGGCAACCGTACCATATATTATTGCTTGATATTAGTTGTGTCAAGGATTGCCGCTGGACATGGTCCAATAACTCTGAGAGGAGATGAGAGGAGGCACAAGGTTACATGTACGTGCTCACTCAGCCTGACGACTAGAGACGGCTGATGAGGACGCAATGTCACAGTCCTTGTCAAACACCAAGTATCTGAAGAAGGGCAAGTTGAGACCTAGCTACTGTAAGATTACTGAGAACCTAATGTACATCCTTCTTGAATTTTAAAATTTTCCGATTTTTGTTGCAAGTTTTGGTCTGTGATACCGGCTATCTGTACTACGTTGTCCGCTTGGTTTGAGTGCAGCGCAGCATGAATCAGAATTGAATTGGCATGGAATCAGATTCATCAAATAGTACCTTCTAGAACATTTTAATTTTCACCCTGCAATGGAATCGGATATCCATATTCACGTTTCCGGCCACTTTCACCTCCGTGAATCCTCGCATGGACAGATGTCTTATCTTGTCACTTGTCCAATCAAAAATGCAACGGAGGCTCTTGCAGGTGCAGAAACAACGTGCTGGCAAGGATCCCGCGCGCAGTACAATCACGGATTGTCGTGGTCCCATAATTCTCAGTCGGGGCCAGCAAGTTACATGTGCTCACTCAGTTACTCTAGGTACTAGCTTGATGGGCATGCAATGTCACTGTCGTTGTCATGCTCGGTCACTAGTTGCTGATGAGCTGCCCAAGCAAATTAATCATGGATGCATGCATCCTGTTCAGATCACGTACGTGCAGTGTTAACAGAACGCCGACTGTCACTTCTTTTTTGTACGTCAATTCCTTTGCACGTGGTGCACGCGTAGCAGGCTAGCCGCCAAGGACGGGGTTATGATTTGTCAGTGGTGCCTCAGATGCACGACACTGTTGTCAGACAGATTAACACAGTACGTTCCAATTCAAAAAAAGGAGTAAGGTCACATGATCAGAGAGGAAAATAGCCAACGCGTACTCGAGCATGCATATAGCATGTTTGGGTCATGTCATTGACGAATAAAGACTGTAACACCAAATCTCTGTTGCAGTGAAGTGGTGGCAGAAGTTGCACATGTACGTGCTCAATCAGATGCACCCTGCTAGGGTGCTCTAATTGATCATGTAATGTACGTCATTGTCATTTTGTCAGGCACCGTAGGGACGCATGCGTGTTCGACAGCATATTTACGACGTCTGAGCATCACTCACGAGTGTACACGGGAATGTCCTTAATCTTTGCGTTTCATATTCATTTCACGTGGTGCACGCGTATGGGCACAGACTCAGCTGGGCCTCATATACAGTATACTTATATGCCAGATCAGTAGGGCCGTAGGGGACACCATGCATGGTTCCAATTCAACGTAGCAGTTGCTGCCATTAAAAGACAGTACATACACGCGGTCAAAAAAACACAGGAATATAATTTGGAATTCTTTTTTAAAACCACCTGTTACCTTGTTAGTCCATCTCATAAAACATATTGTTGCAAATTTCCAGTGCATGTAGATAAACAGGAGGTCAAGCCAACTAATTAACTAAGTGTAGCTTGCTCGAGTGCCTGAGTTAACGTGTTCCGCTAGGTGAAGTCAACTAATTACTGGCTAATCATCTTCTTTAGCATAGAATTTCTCTTGACGCGTACGATGTGTGGTTATGTTCACTACCGGAATCCGGGTGTGCACACGGCAAAGGCCATATTGCACACGGCAAAGGCTTTGCCATGTGCCGCACACAGCAAAGGGCACACGGCAAATAGCGGCCGGCAAAAGCGGGCTTTGCCGTGGGACAAATGTCGGGCACACGGCAAAGCGGCCCACGGCAAAGCCCAGCCCACCGTCACGGCCGTTAACGGCGACGACGGCCTTTTGCTTGGGTCGTGACGGAAAGGCCCACGACAAAGGCCCAAGCTTTGCCGTGTTCCCTGTGTGCCAGCTCCTGGCACACGGCAAAGCCCCGTGCCACGTATGGTCACTTTGCCGTGTGCCAGGCCCATACAGGTCCCTGTTTTATTTACATTTCGACGTAAATGGTACCCCAAACAGCACAAAATCACCACATGCATTTATATATCACAATAACCATCACAGGCATACATAATATCATCCATAACCATCACCATACACATCACAGACAGTTTTCATCCAGAAATGCATAGAAAGTGCACAAACAATGTCGTACAAGTCCATACGAGTCCACAAACAGCGAACCTCAACCAAGTTTTCCGGTAGTGGTTCTTGTGCTCAGCCAAGTTTCTCACAGCGAACGGGTTGAACTCTGAGAGTCGTCGCAACTCTTCCCTCAACCAGGGTTCGAAGTACGGCATCTTCTTAAAACAAAACTTAATGAGAGTCTCCCACTATAGTCGAGTTTTTTTTATGTTGTTGCGGCCAGCAACCTCGGATCTTGATCTGGCTATGGATATATTCTTTGGGTCTTTGGTTCTGCTTTGGCTAAAAAACAACCATTCAAGAGAGCGGTGTCTCACTCATCCAATGCTCTGTTAAGGAGGCTGCTTTAGCAGATCAACTCATACCGTGTGTGAAGTTAAATATTGCCTTGCAAATATCTTGGATTCCCACTCTCCATAAGGAAATTAACCAAGGATATTGCTGATGATCAGATGGCATATGGTGGAAGATCAATCTTATGTATTAATTTGGCTGAAAAATTAGTTCATGTTAAATATGTTATGAGTCCCACTATTGTATGCCTTGCTATTGCCATGGATTTTCCTCCTATTGGTCCATCACGGATAGCGACATGTATATGCTTTGACAGGGTTTCCATTTGAGTCGAAGGAAAGAGGAGAATGGGGACACTATTTGATAGCTTGGCCTCAATTAAATTTGTCGCCTTAAAGAGCTTGGAGGACTTGCCATTCATGATCTTGAATCTTTCGATTAGGCTTTGAGGATGTGAGGGCTATGTCTAGCAAAGATGCAATCTTAAACCTTGAGATACTTTACATATCCAAGTACATGCTTCGATCAAGGCTTCTTTTTCTTGATTTCAATTGTCCATGAGACATTAATTTTGTTACTCAGTTTTTTCTAGTACGTGAAGAAGTGAGATCATTGCTATCTAGGGGGGCATAGTCATAGGTGGTGGTCAATGAATAACTCAAGCACATCATCTTTGACTACGTGATGGGTATACCCAAGTAGTAAGGGACTAGTGAAAGGTGATGGACGTTGAATGTGTTGTTTATTCGTGTGGTACAAAAGTGTGTTTTATTCACTTTATAATGATTGACTTCCCAAAATATTTCGCAGTCAATCGGTGAAATACAATACAATACAATTCGAGATTAGTTTCGAAAACTGTGGAAAGATCGACTTAGTTTCCATTGACTGGGTTCTAGGTTACACTGATCCAAACATATTGTCTTTCACATAGGCAAACTTTTCTTTAATTTACATCCATTTACATAAGCAGAGATTGCACTAACTTAACTCTTAGACGTAATTGTAGCTACGAGGAAATGTAGTGGAAAACCCTATACTGATTCAATTGCACTAATATGGAAAAATGACCATTTATCGTAATGTTGCTTCAGCATAGAGAAGTGTACAACCCATACAAGTGCTCTGTTGAGGAGTGTACTTTCTTTAGCACATCATATACAAGTAAAGTTAAAGAACTCCCTTGCAAGTAAGCTTGGACTCCCACTCTCCATACTGAAATTAGCCAAGGGTCAGGTGCAGCCCACCATTGATCGTACGTATTGCTGATCAGATGCCTGGGTAGAAGGCCGCTGATCTCTCTCTATATATGCACACACTGGGTAACAATGGAATGCACACGCCTACGCAACAGCAAGTTACCATCATCCAGAACACAACTAGTAGTAGTAATTTGTTAGGCATGGAGAAAATTGGATTTGTCAACGGTGCCGGCGTGTCCGACGATGACACTTGCTTGCACGCACAAACACTGGTGTACGCCTACAACGTCACCATGACTGTCAAGGCGGCAGTACAGCTCGGCCTCATCGACGCGCTCGGCGCGGCGGCCGGCGGCGACGGGCTCACCGCCGACGAGCTCGCCGAGAAAGTTGTCAAGGCAGAGGACAAGGCCGAGTCGGCCGCCCTGATCGGCCGGATGCTCAGGTTCCTCGCGTCCTTCGACGTCGTGAGGTGCTCCGTCGACAAAGCTCCCGACGGCACCGTGCTATGGCGGTACTCGCCGGCGCCGGCGTGCCGGTGGCTCACCAAGAACAACGGCGAAGGGTCGCTTGGCCCCATGTCCGTGTTCTCCGTCGACGAGGACAACTTCTCCTCTTGGTATACATTCTAACCTCATATACTAATACTATCATAATGAGTTTGTATATGAACGCAATGACAAAATTGAGAACTGAATTGAACAACATTTTGATCTCTCGGTTTGTATGATTATGATGTTGAAGGCATCATATAGCGGATGCGGTGGCCAGCGGCGGCAAGCAGACGCCGTTCCAGATTGCTCATGGCGGCACGCCGGCGTACGAGTACTTTGGGAAGAACCCTCGTCTGAGCACGCTGTTCGACCGGGCCATGGCCCAGCAGTCGTTGCTGGTGATCAGGAAGCTGCTGGATAAGCCTGAAGTGTTCGACGGCATTAAGGTGCTCGTCGACGTCGGTGGCGGCACCGGTGAAACCCTAGGGCTGATCAGAGACCGGTACAAGCACATTAGGGGCATAAACATGGATCTGGCTCACGTCATCTCAGAGGCTCTGTCTATTCCAGGTAGCCCTCGTCTACAAAGTATGGTACCTGTTTGCATTTATTTGATGACTATATGAAACAATTACTAGTTTGGTTATATATGCGATAATCGAAGTTCAGAATTGTTGCTAAGAGTGCATGGCGGTAGTTGTGGTGTGCTTAAGGCTTTTCACAATTTTCACAGGCGTGGAACATGTAGCTGGAGATATGTTTGAAAGCGTACCCTCTGGAGATGCAGTTCTGATGAAGGTATGTTGAATTAATACTGTTAAATTTCATATTTTTCCTATGGGCTCCACACACTACAGTATGAGTTTTGTTAGTTGTGTTCCAGCAACATGCATGGTTCGTTTTATATAGTACTTTCTCCATTTCACGACACGATCATAAAGAAACAAAATAGAGTATTACACCTGATTAGTGGATGCGTGTGTAGTGGATGATCCATATGCAGAGTGATGAGGAGGTCATCAGGATCCTGAAGAACTGCTACCAAGCTCTCCCAGACAAGGGTAAGGTGATCGTCATTCAGAGTATCCTGCCGGAGACCCCAGAGTCGACTCCAGCTGCCAGAGACTCGTACACGATGGATATCATCATATTGGTCAACTTCAAGGGAGGAATGGAGAGGACGGAGCAGGAGTACGCCAAGCTTGCCAAGGCTGCCGGATTTCTGGGTTTCAGGAAAACCTACATCTTTTGCAACATCTACGCTATGGAGTTTATAAAGTAGCTAGAGACATTCTTGTTTATTTGCTGCTTGTTGTTGTTGAATAAGAGCTGCTTGTAGCTTGCGTGTGTGCGCAGTCAGTTTTTAAGTTTCTGAATAAACCATGCATCCTCTTGGTGATAATGCCATTCCGGACTTCATGGGTATGATTGTACCTCCTTTGTGTGTTGAATAATTACCCTAGACAACCCCTGAAAGCAGTGATGCTTTACCCTAGCCTTGCCTATGAATGCTGTGCACGCACCTTGGCAAAAAAACAATTGAAATGGCATGCACCCTGAAAAGGGAAAACAGGCAATTAAATGTGCATTGGAAACGGAAAGAACAGGCAACTAATGTACATGTAGTACATACATTGAAAAAGCTTATCCGCAATCTATGATTGTATTGGTCTTGGAACAAAATTTGAATGCTACGAATGCGTTTTGTGGTGGAGGGAGAAAAGAACATTGTATCAAATTTGCTATTGTACAAAATTGGTATAAATTCACATATAAAATGAAATGAGTACTTTTAGTGCCTAACTTAACGGCTAAAAGGTGAATAAAAATTTATTTGTCTGTGACTGTTTTTTTTATAACGGAAGCTTTATTGATCTCTGACCATTATATACAATCTACCCAATACCATCCTTCTGGGCTCTGTATATCTAAGATACACAAAGCCTATAACAAAATAATGAAAAAACAAATAGAATAACAACTATCATGTCACGGCTAGCTAACCTACCAATACAGATACAGATGCACACAATATAAATGATAAATTCAAGGCGGGAGTTTTTGTTCTTGATTTTCTTATAGAATGTGGCTCTCCAAGGTGAGTTTATGTCATTCTTTTTCTAAGCTTCTCACCTTGATTATGTTCTGAATTAGGGTGCGATAATAAGAAAGCACCAATGTTGGTTTTCCCATTTTTACGTCACTTGAGCAGAGTTGTGGTTAGGGTCCACCTTAATTATTATCTGGCTTAATTTCTAGTCTTTCATCCTCTTTTTGACCGAAGTCGGGAGGGGAAGCCCCTACCTATTTTTTATATTTTTTTATTCCAGACTCAGTTATTCGCTCCCACAGGGAGTCGAACTTGGATCTGTTGGGTGCTACTCAGGTTCTCTAACCACTAGACTAGAGGCCCTTTCACAGTCTTTCATCCTCTAGAAGCTTGTGATCTAGTACTATTTTAAGTCAATTCGGTAAACAATCATTTTGATATTTAATTTTTAAATACATTATATATATATTTATATTTATTGGCTTTAATGAAAATAAATTTTGTTGTTATATGAAGATTATGTTTTATTAATTTACAAATGGCTTAGATAGATGTTTTACCATGAACCCAAATTGTAGTATTAGCTATTCTGTATGAGTCATGTTCGAATTTTTTGATACTCGATACTCCTCCGAGATACTGGTGAACGCTGATGTACATAATCGATACTCCTCCGATACTGATCGGAACTAATACTCTTTTGGTACTTGTCAAAGAAGTAGTGGATATCATTACAATTTAAATAAATAAAATAATTTTGATACTTTGTTGATACATTTTTTATTCTGTCACGAGACCTCCAAATCCTATCCCCTCATTTTGCTCATAAATACACCCTTTCTTATTCGGGACTAAGGAGCAATTAATTCCAATCAGCAAACATGAGCCAAGATTAGGCTGAAACTAGAACACTAATTTAATAGGCCGAAGTATTTACATTTTCCCCTCCTTCGTGGCTGCCACCCTCGGCAGTTCACTGTTTTCACGGCAGACATATATACATGTCCCTTCCACGAGCCGATATGCGTGCACAAATGTAGCGAGAGTAATGGCTCTGAATACCATCTGTAACATTCCGCGTACAAAATCTACTTACGGACAGCTCCTCAGGTATTACGAGCCTGCATATGCATAGCACATCTCTTACACTTTCGCCCTCGTTTGTGTAAACGGTTAACCCGAAGGTGATATATTTGGAACAATAAGGATTATAAACTGCTCTGAACCTATTTAGACTACGTACCATAGTGGGTCTGATTCCACGACAACATAATACATGGACCAAGAATATGGACCTAAACTAGAACACTAATGGACCAGGTATTACAATATATTTCTAAAATTATAAATATATTATATGTTCACATACCCACGTAACGGCAGAAAGTTATATGTGCTAACTCAGTTACTCTACTACTCGGTAGCTTGATGGGCTTGATGCTGATAAGATGCCCAAACAAATCATGGATCCATGCATCCTGTTCAGATCACTGCACGATGACCGGGCGCTGACTGGGCACCTTTAACTTTGTTTTGACGTGTATTCCTTTGCACGTGGTACACGCTTAGCAAGTTAGCAGGCTAGCCGCCAAAGAAAAGTTTATGATGTGTCAGCGGTGCCTCAGATGCATGGCACTGTTGTCAGACAGATAGCACCAATTCCACAAATAGTAAGGTCCCGTGTGTCAAAATGTTCAGTCCACATAATCAGAAAAGAAAATAGCCAAAGGCTACTTGACCGTATAGCATGGTAGGGCCATGTCATTGACGAATAATGTTTGCAACACCAATCTCCTTCCGAGTGAAGTGGTGGCAGAAGTTACATTTGCTCAAACACAGGCACCCTATTACATTACTTCTCTGCCCCGCAAACAGTAAGGTAAGTGCATGTACTATCTAATACTACTTTAAGTCAATTTGGTAAACAATCACTGCGATATTTAAATTCTAAATACATTATGTATATATATTTATATTTATTGGCTTTAATGAAAATAATTTTTGTTCTTCTATGAATATTTTGTTTTATTAATTTATAAATGACTTACATAGATGTTTTACCATGAACCCAAATTGTAGTATTAGCTATTTTGTATGAGTTCAAAATTTTTGATACTCGATACTCCTCAATATTAAAGAACTCTGACGTATCATAGAATCGATACACCTCCGATACTGATAGGAACTAATACTCTTTTGGTACTTGTCGAACAAATATGGGATATGATTATAATATTTAAATAAATAAAATAATTTTGATACTTTGTCGATATAATTTTTATTCTGTCACGACACCTCCAAATCCTAACCCCTCATTTTGGTCATAAATACACCCTTTCTTATTCACATCTAAGGAGCAATTAATTCCAATGCGGCAAGAACATGACACTGAGCCAAGAACGGGCTGAAACGAGAACATTAATGGGCCAAAGTATTACATTTTCCCCTCCTTCGGGGCTGCCGCCCTCGGTAGCTCACTGCTTTCATGGCAGACATATATACATGATCTCCATCGGTACCACGCCCATGCATGCCATGTCCCTTCCACGGGCCGACATGCATGCGTACGTGTAGCGAGAGCAATGGCTCTGAATACCATCTGTAACACTATGCGTACAAAATCTACTTATGGCCTAGCTCCTCATGTGTAACGAGCCTGCATATGCATAACACATCTCTTGCACTTTCGCCCTTGTTTGTATAAAGGGTTAACCCGGTGTGATATATGTTTGGAACAATAAGAACTGACTGAATGAGAACATAATACATGGACCAAGAATGGACCTAAACTAGAACACTAATGGGCCAGGTATTACAATATATTTCTAAAATTATAAATATATTATATGTTCACAATATACCCTGGTAACGGTATTTTTGAGAAAATACGACCTAATAATAATGGACAGATGTGTTATATAGTCACTTGTCCAATCATATAGCGGTTTGTCATAGTCCAGTAATTCGGTCGCAGCATGTTAGACGTGCTCACTGATCAGTTACTCTAGTACTCGGTAGCTTGATGGGCTTGCAAGTTACTGACATTGTGACGAACCGGATTCTCACCGACGAGAACCCGACTCTCTGTACCCTTGAGATAGTCCCAGGAATAGCAGCTATCTCGTACAGAACTCATCTCAGTCGAATATCACATCCATACAACGATAAAAGATTAATTACATGACTCATATAAAGACAAAGCGCCTGATACAAGCCCTCTGGGCTAAAACGACAATAAGAAACAACTGCGCAGCGGTACGCGCGCGACGCGCTCTGGAGCACGCCGGCGGCGACGGTCGGCGGTGGTTCTCGCCGGAGAAGGCTCACCCGTCCTGGTTGAACTCGTGGTCGGTGTCTTCACCTGAGAACCCAAAGTCTGTCCCCAAGGAAATGGGACAGGTCCACGTCACCAACCATAATATGATGCAAGCTTTAAGGTGGCCTATTCTAAGGATAAAGAATTAAACAAGGTTAAGCCGGGGGTTTTCTTATGCAAGCAGCAGCAATAACCCAATCCATCTCAACACCAACTCCTGCTCACACACACACATCCATCCGCTCCCCAAAACCAACCATCAGCCTCACATTTCCCCATCGGGCTCGTCCTGCCACGGCGATAAAATAAGACGCGGCTACTAGCAAGGAAACACTAAGACAGCGACGAAAGAAGACCCAAATAACACCAAACTCTACACTAACGCATAGATCATGATTTTAGAAAAATATAGAAACTCTAATTCATTATCCTCCAACACCTTTCACTCTCTAGTCGACTCGGTGAGCTCCCTCCCCACCTCGTCTCAACAGCCTCAGCTGGACCAAACTCTCATAACCCAAATCAAAGGATGAGGTAAGAAAGCAGATTCCCCATGCTAGTCGGAACTTATCAGAAACGGGTCGTCCGTAACCGTGGACACGGCTATACGTATAGTTTACACTCTGCAGAGGTGGCACTCCAGGAATCCATCCGGGCTGCAAGGCTAGTCCGCAACCAACCTGAGACACAGCCCACAGCAAAGACCCATATTGTTTCCTCTACAGTGAAGGAGGCTGTCCAAATGATCCGTGAATATCTGAAGGACGAACCATGGTTAACATTGATCTGCAAGAAGCTGCAGTAAGACTTCATTCACTCTTATTCTTCTGCCTGTTTAAACGATGGCTGGGCTGGAATTGGGCCGAAAGCGATTGGGCCGGAAAAGTTCAAGGGGGGTAAACAGACTTAACTTGCGAGATTCGGCCCACGAAGGGGTGGCTGCTGGATTCGCTCTGGTGGACCAAGTCCACCGTGAACCGTGAGATGGGTCCACGGGAGCCGGGTGCACGGGATCGATTTGTGGCCGACTGGGATCTTCTGTGCGTGCGCGTGTGGCGACTTGGTGTGGTCCCGCGTGTGGCATGGCCACGGCGCGACGCGACGCGCGCGCGACGCGCTCCAGAACGCGCCGGCGGCGACGCTCGACAGCGGACTCGCCGGAAAAAGGCTCGGCTCGGGTCTAGGATGGCCGGAACAGCTTCGCTAGGGTTAGGCGGTCACGGACAGGGTGAACAAGGCTCGGATTAGCCGACGAAGCGGCTTCCCGACGTGCGACGGCGGCGGCACGGTCATGAACGCCGGCGAGCACGACGGCGGCTCGGGTTACGCACGCAACGGGGCACGATTCGGGCTCGGCCTGTGCGCTCGTGGCCTCCAGCGACTGCTGGGGCACGGCTAGGTGCACACGCGCGGGCTCGTGGTCGCCCACGGCCGCGCGTGGCCTCGGCGTTCATAACCCAATTCAAGGATGAGGTAAGAAAGCAGATTCCCATGCTAGCCGGTGCTCGGTGTCGACGCGGGGAAGGCGACCGGCTCCACTCCTCCTTGCCCCAACAGCTCCCGGACCTTCCCCACCCCTCTCCTACTCCTCCCCTCCCACGAACTGGATCTGGAAGGAACCCCAAAGGGGCGGCGCGGCTTGAGGAAGAAGAAGGCCGGCGGCGGGATTAAATAGGCGCTAGGGCTAGGGTTTTAGGGCTCGAACGGCGAGATTGGGATGGCCAGGCGGCTGCGGACACGCGGCGCGCATCGGACGGGCCGCACAGGGCTCCGGTGGTTGGGTCACGGGTGCTCGGCCGCGGGAGAGAGAGAGAGAGCGCGGCGAGGAAGATGACGCGGGGGAGGAAGAAGATGGCTGACAGGCGGGGCCCGCCTGTCAGTGGGAGGAGGCGGGGACGCGGCGGGGACGCGGCGGGAAGTTGGCTGGGCCGCAGCTGGGCCGAAAGGCCGAGCAGGCCGGTTGAATCGCTGGCTCGGGTAGAAGAGTTTAGGGTGGAAAGATGGACTTGAGCTTCGGGAATTCGGCCCACGAACAGGAATGAGATTGGAAATTAGTTTAGTCAATTAGAGTTTGAATTCAAATCTAGAATTTGAATTCAAACCAACCAAAAATCCAAATAAATCCAAATAAATCCAAATCACACTATTTCATCGTTAGCACTTCAAATTGATTTTAAATTTGAATTTAAATTGCCTAAGAATTTAGGGAGCAAAAAGAAGACACTCTTATATGTCGGTTTGCTTGCACACAATTCCACCAAAAATTTTTAAATTCGAATTTTTGCACTCAACAAACCTATAGGAATTTTAGGGTTGTTACAGACATTGTCAATTGTCAGGCTCGGGCACTAGATGCTGATAAGCTGCCCAAGCAAACTATGGATGCATGCATCCTGTTCAGATCACTGCACGATGACCGAGCGCTGACTGGGCATCCTTAACTTTGTTTTGACGTGTATTCCTTTGCACGTGGTACACGCGTAGCAGGCTAGCCGCCAAAGAAAAGTTTATGATGTGTCAGCGGTGCCTCTCACATTGCATGGCACTGTTATTGTCAGACAGATAGCTCCAATTCCACAAATAGTAAGGTCCCGTGTGTCAAAATGTTCAGTCCACATAATCAGAAAAGAAAATAGCCAAAGGCTACTTGGCCGTATAGCATGGTTGGGCCATGTCATTGACGAATAATGTTTGCAACACCAATCTCCTTCCGAGTGAAGTGGTGGCAGAAGTTACATTTGCTCAAACACAGGCACCCTACTACATTACTTCCTCTGCCCCACAAACAGTAAGGTAAGTGCATGTACTATCTAAATTATTATGCAATGTCACCGCATAGGAACACACACGGCTCCACCAGCACATGAACACACACGGCCGGCTCCAGCAGGAGGACATTGAATTTTATATTCATCACGTGGTGCATGCGTATGGGCAGACTCAGCGGGGCCTCATCATCACTACGAGCTGAGACAGCCGTACATGGTTCAAATTCAACGTAGCAGTTGCAAAAAAAAGGAGGAAGAAAATCTCCTTCATATACGACCAACCAATTTGGATTTTATCAAAAAAAGAAAGACCCTCCTGTCATATCGATCCACCTAATCCTAGTGTGCTGCCTGAACAATCTGAGGTTGTTGTACTTCACACGAGTATTGAACAAGCCCCTGTTGAGGCTATAGAAGAGAAGCAGCAACACCAAACAAATCAGCAAGAGGCACAGTCAGTAGAGCGAGAGGACGGGAATGATTTGCAACTCTTTCTTGATTTTGTCTCGGGAGAAACTTGTGCCCCCATTTTTAGTACACCACCAAGAGTCAATCCCCACACATACAACTCTAGACAACAACCTACAGCCCCGAATACACAGCAGAGGAAAAGTGCACGTCTAGCTGACAAAGCCAAGCATAATGCAGGTTTGGGTAGCATACAGCTTGCCCGACAGGTTCTTGTGAAGAAATTAGGAGAACTGATACCAGGCACTCAACTAAAAACTGATGGGAATCTTGATTCTTTGGTGCAACAGCTTCCACGTCCATTCACCAAAACCACCATGGAGGCACTGCAGACTTTGGTGGAGGAGGGCAACAAGGCCAAGAACAGGAAGAAGACCAAGGGAAATCTATCCAATCGTCTGTCAACAATATTATCAATGGCGTTCTGTCGTCTGGACCCGCCCACCCTGCATCCTCCCGCCCTCTCCGCCGCCGACGACGCTGCCGCCGAAGAAAACCTCCCATGGGTACTCCTCGAGCTGCAGGCCTACGTCGCCAAGCGCGACAACGCCATCCGCGACTCCAGCGATGGGTTGGGCCCAACCCATCCATCGACGGTCATGGAGCTCGCCAATGTGTCGTCGCCTAGTCAGTTGTATCGGCCCAGGCAGTGGTATCGACTTGCTATGTATCAGTCCGCGTTTGTGTCGTCAGTACGGTTCCAACTGGAGCATGCGGCCTGCTTTGTATCGGCCTCTAGAGCCAAGCACGCCCAACCAGTTCCGATTAATATAAGTTGTGCTTTCAGCATGAGTTCCTCTCAAGGTTTTTATGTCGCAGAAGAACTGTAATATACTTTGCTGGAATGTACGTGGCCTTAATGCAAAAGCTAGACGCAATAGTGTTAGAAATACGATCTGTGCAGCTGGCGCAACAATTGTGTGTCTTCAGGAAACAAAAATCACACACTGGACTCCTAGCCTGGTTAGAGATACGCTTGGACCGAATTTCGTGAACTCCTACACGACATTGCCTGCCACGGGGGTGCGCGGCAACATCATATTGGCGGTTAACGAACAGTTTTTCTCCCTGCAAAATCACCATGCCACACCACACTCGATCTCGGCAGATGTGGTGATGCGCGCTGAAAATAAAATCTAGACTATCACGGGAGTCTATGGACCACAAGATAACAACGAAAAAGAGATCTTTCTGGATGAAATAAGGGACCTAAAGGCTAGGGGAAAGAATGAGTGGCTCATATTAGGGGATTTTAACCTAATATACAAGGCGGAGGACAAGAGTAATAATAGGCTAAATCGACGTTTGATGACACGGTTCAAAGACACTTTAGACGAGGCCCAGCTCATGGAAGTGGACCTCCGAGGCCGCACTTATACATGGAGCAATGAACAAAATGACCCCACCTTCACAAGGATCGATCGGGTGTTTGGTTCGCCAGAGTGGCACCTCATGTTCCCTAATATTGACCTGCACGCTCTATCCACACTTGGATCAGATCACGCACCGCTGCTGCTCACAGGCGATGTGACACGACAAAACTATTCGGGGTTTCGGTTTGAATCTTATTGGGTCAATATGCCTGCTTTTCATGACACGGTGCAAGCGGCCTGGGCACAACCGGTCAACACTCAAGATCCCATTTTAAAGATGCACGTAAAACTTATACGCACAGCTAAGGCGCTCAAGCTATGGTGGCGACAAACTCTAGGAAACCTCCCCTTGCGCCTTGAGATTGCAAAGCAGTTGCTCCTAATCATGGATGTTGAACAAGAGAAGCGACCATTGTCACAAGATGAACTGGTTTTCCGAAGATTTTTAAAAGCCAAAACGGTGAACCTGGCGGCCATTCAGCGATCCCGGGCAAGACAACACTCTAGACTCACTTGGATACGGAATGGAGATGCATGTACCAAACTGTTTATGCTCCATGCTAGCAATAGAAGAAGAAAATTGTTCATCCCATCACTCAAGTTAAACGCAGGTGTAGCAACAGGCCACCAGCAAAAAGAAGAAGTGGTGTATGACCATTTTGTTAACTTACTTGGACAGACACAACAACGCACTGCTAGCCTCAACTGGACACACCTAGGATATGAGCAGCACGATCTGCAGGAGTTGGAACACCCGTTCGAAGAAGAGGAGATCAAGAAAGTTATTAT
>OAMR01000107.1:209082-247179 GCA_900205405.1 Echinochloa crus-galli
AAGGCCGTAGAACAAAATAAATGGGTTTCACACATCTCCCCGATCCGGTCCCTCGAGGAGATGCAGGAGTTTATTGAGTTGTGGGGATATGTGAACTCTATAAATAGGCGAGATGACGTTGAAGATGAGATTAAGTGGAAATGGACACCGGATGGACAATATTCCACGCAAAGTGCCTATCGCATACAATTTCTGGGACGACGCAAAAAACCGGCTCTCACACCCATTTGGAAAGCAAAAGCAGAGCCGAAATGCCGGATTTTTGCATGGATTCTCCTCCAGCACAAAATACTCACGGCAAATAATCTGGCAAAAAGGGGATGGCCACATGACCCGACATGCAAGCTTTGTAACGGGGCGCCAGAAACACCCTCACATTTGTGTCATGAATGCCCATTCACTCAGACGGTATGGACCAAATTGACCTCAGAGCTCGGAAGGCAGGACTTGCACACATCATCTTCAGAGACCATTGGTCGCTGGTGGAGACGGATGAGACGATCCTTTGACAGTAAACAGAAACCAAATTTTGACGGACTCATGTTATACTTCTGGTGGAACATTTGGAAGGAACGCAACCGAAGAATTTTTCAACACAAATCGCTCGAAGTGGACGAGTTGGCCCACATGATTCTGGCTGACACCAAGCTGTATCAGGAGGCAAGACAAGTTGTACGACCTGGGCTTACGACACAACACGGATCAAGCAACACCACTTAGAGGCTTCCTCTTAGTTGTTTTGTTTTCTTTCTCGTGAGGTGTTTTTAGTTGTTTTAGTTGCTTGTCCTAGCTTTTTCTGGTCGAGTTGGAGGGTGGGTTGGGGTTGGTATAGTTGTCTGTTGTAGTTGTTGTGATCACCCCCGACCTTTTTTCCTTCTTTTTTCGGTTTTTTACCGTGTCTGTTCGCTTTTTTCTCTCCTTCTAATAAAAATTACGGCAATTCTCTTGCCGTTCCTTTCAAAAAAAATATCGATCTTTTATCATAAAAAACATAACTCGACGATCAATCTTCCCCGCGTGGAGGGCATAACTCGTCGAGATTTACGCATGTGAAGCTGGTGAATATTCCCTTGTTTTTTTTCTTGGCAAAAGATTCTTGTTTTGCTGGGTGCTTCAACTGCCAGAGCAAGTAGATGAGCCAATAGGTTCAATACCCATTTTGGATCGAGCAGCTGAGATGCATTGCCATATATTTTTGTAAAAACAGGCGCATGAGCTAGAACTAAGAGGCACAATTTCATATAATCCAGATGGTATAGAAATTTAATGCATCAGATAATAATAATTTGTTAAAATACAAGACATCCAAGTATTCAAAACCTGTCCTTGGATCCAAGGCATTAGAGGCATACTCCTCGAATACAAGGGATCGAAGCATTCAAAATTTGTCCTAAAAATAAGACAATTTAGACATATTTACAGTCGTTCATTTTGTTCCTCTTAGAGTTAACATGATTAATTTACTTGATCGGGTATACTCCTTGTTGTCTGCCACTGTAATTAAAATGCCCAGGTATAAGATTAAAGGCAGCATTACTCATGTACATAGCTTGAAATACTTAGAAGAAGAGGAACCGTAATTTTTTTAGGGGAAATCGCTGCAGCCTCAAGAAAAAAATAATTTCCACAGTGACATAGCAGTGCTCCTGCTTTATTTTCAAAAAAAAAGTCCAGGTATCATAAATTTCCATGCTACAACTCAAGAGTACATGAATTTT
This sequence comes from Echinochloa crus-galli, assembly GCA_900205405.1. NCBI lineage: Eukaryota > Viridiplantae > Streptophyta > Magnoliopsida > Poales > Poaceae > Echinochloa > Echinochloa crus-galli. The sequence continues at coordinate 210,801 of OAMR01000107.1, forward strand.
TTTGAGTCTTTCTAAGAGGAGGTTCAATAATTGTCGAATAGTCGGACAGATTTGGTCATGACCTGGAGGAGAGAGGTACATGAGCTTGAGGCTCCGCCGTCCCGCATCAAGCTGAACAAAGTTTCCAATAATCCCAAATGCCTTTTCTGGGCTGCTATAGATGGAAGAGGAAGCAAAACTGGCAAGCAGTGTAGTATGACAGGTGGGTCCAGTGTTGTAAAATATTGTGTATTGGCATACGTCAAGAGCTAGTTGTTGTATATACTCTCTCCTTTTGGTTTTATAAAGGCTATCTTAATCAGTCTAATCTACCCCTTTGCAAAATTTGTTTTATTGTTTCTCCATACATAGGTGGTGTTTTAAGTTCAAATTTTGTGGGATGGTATAGGGCCATATAAAGTATTTTTAAAAATATACTATGAAATTTTCATCATTATTCCTCATAAAATTTTATATCAATATGGTTAAATTATTATTACATATCATAGCCTTTCACAATAATCATGAAAAATTAATTATATTGTTTTTATAATAATACTTTATGTGTTCATATATCATCCTAAAAATTTTTAATTTAAAATACCACTTGTGCATGGAGAAACAAAAAAGATAAATCTTCTGAAGTGGTAGATTGGACCATTGAGATAGTTCTACGTGTAAAACGAATCAAAACATAATTTAGGGGGTTATTCAGACTTTGTCTATACTTGAGCGTAGTAATTTGGATTTTTTTTCTCGAGGTATCATAATTCTTCACACTACAACTAAGGGGTACATGTTTTTTTTGAGAGTCTAATTAAGAGGAGGTTCAGTAATAGTCGAATAGCCGGACACATCAGATTTGGTAATGACCTGAAGGAGGGAGATACATTAGTGTTTGAGGCTCTGTCCCGCGACTAGCTGAACAAAGTTCTCAAGAATCCCAAATTCTTTTGCTGTGCCTACTACAGGAAAGAGGAAGCGAAACTGGCAGGCAGTGGAGTACGACAGATGGGTCTAGTGCTGCAAAATATTGTGTATTGGGTAGGTGAAGATCTAGGTTGTATATACTCTCTCCTTTTGTTTTTATAAGGCCATTAATTGCTGATCTGGACGGTTTTACAGCCTAGTGTCTCAACTATTAATCTTGCTCGAATATGTTGTTAAAACTAATTAAGGATATCTTATATTTCAGGACGAAGAATGCACGGGTTTTTGAGTCATTCTTAGAAGTTCAGAACCTGTGTATTAACGGGTCCTGTTAAAAATATAATCAGACCATTATTAGATCCACTTTAGCTGGCAGATCTTGGATTCATGTGACCTACTCCTTCAGCATCTTCCCAGTTGGAAGAAGTTATTCCCATAGCAATTTGGACTTAATTAATATTTAAAAATCACAAGAGGCCGTCAACGGGCAGCTGATCGACTGATGATCCGTCTGCTGTTCTTCTGCAACTCCCATCTTCTTCTTCTTCGCCGCGCTCTCACCATAGAGGTAGGAGACGAAGCCCCAGAGCGAGAGCACCAGGGCGACGCCCTTCACCCCATCCAACTTCTCATCGAGGAAGATGACGGCGAGGATCTCCGACAGCGGCAGGACGAGCGCCATCATGATCCCGGCGAGGAGCGACGACGAGCAGATGATGAGCCCCATGATCCCCAGGTTGGAGAGCTGCCATGAAATGGCTCCGAACACGAGCACCTGGTAGTAATTGCCCTCGCCGAGGTCGAACGCGGCGGCCTCCCTCGGCATCGCCGGGAAGTCCCCGGCGACGGCCATGCCGACGACGCACACCGCCGTGGCGGCCGCGCCCATCACGGCCTGTATCTGCATCACCGTCGCGTACGATGGAGGAGGAGGAGGAGGGGGTGAGACCGAGGCGGCGCCGCCGCTGCTCCGGCGGCGGCCGTACCGCGACACGGCGGCCTCGACCAGCGGCAGCGCGAGCCCGAGCATCGCGGCGGAGCTCATGCACTTGAGGAACCCGGACCAGTACGCCGCCGCCGCCGACGACGACCCACCTCCGCCGCCGGCGAGCTGCTTCTCCGGCGACGAGCGACCGGATCCGAGCCCGAGCACCGCCGGGCCTAGGGTCAGGAGGAACACGGCGTTGACGGAGAAGGGCGTGAACCGGAGGCCGGCGAAGAGGCAGGAGAAGACGGCGTTGAAGGCGAGCTGCGTCGCCTGGAGCAGGGAGGAGGTGGAGAGGGGCAGGGCCTGGGAGCCCAGCGACAGCGCCAGGCACGCGACGGCGTAGAACGCGCCGAGGGCGGCGACGGCGCCGGCGAGACGCGGCGAGAGGAGGTAGTCGTCGTCGGAGATAATGCCGTTACTGCTGCTGCTGCGGCGGCGGCGACGGAGTAGGAGGGAGGAGCATATGGGCGGGAGGAGGAGTGGCCAGCCGGCGACCTGGACCATGGTGGAGAGCCACGGGCGCTGGCCGCCGTGGACGAAGTAGACGCGGGTGAGCAGCGAGCCGCCGGCGCCGAGGAGGACGAGGAAGGCGCTGAGTACGACCAGCGCCGACGGCATGTGTGCGACCATTTTTGTTTGGGTAAGGCCACGATCGAGAATGGAAGTAAGAAGAACACGTAGTTGGCAAGTGCCTGGTATAACACAACACCACGTGAAATATAATATTTTGAGCTTCTTTTCGACTATTGTTTTTCTTGGTAAATATAAGATATGATTCACTCTTTGGGTGTCTTTATGAAAAACACTCAACAGTAAAAACTTGTAAGTATTGTAGCTCTTCTTCGTCCCTCCATAGTACACACTACGGGAAACCCAAAAATTGCCGAGTGTATGCGGCTTTGTCGACATGCTTTGCCTCGGCACCTGGCTACGACCGTTTGCATCGTTAAGCTTTGGTCGCATATTTTGGAAAAAAATTAACAAATTGTGCCGAGGCATATTTTGGAAAAAAAATTAACAAATTGTGCCAAATGACGGATTATATGGCACTAAGCAAAGATAATTTTTTTAAAAAATATCAAACTTTTCCAAACTTTATTGAGTGCCGGATGAGAAGGTACTCGGCAAAGATAATTTTAAAAAAATAACAAACTTTGCCCCGTGCCAGATCAGGTGGCATTTGACAAAATTCTTGATTTTTTTTAAAAAATTAACAAACCCCACTGGCCTAGCTATGGCCTGCTTTGGCCTGGCAATCACTACGGGAAACTCGACGTATGCCGAGTGCTTCCCTCTTTGCCGAGTGCTTTCTATCGGGCACTCGGCAAAGACTGGCTGTGCCGAGTGTCCAGACAACGGCACTCGGCAAAGAGGCGACACTCGGCAAACAGGATCTTTGCCGAGTGTCAGAAAAGGGACACTCGGCACACAGGATCTTTGCCGAGTGTCAGCAAAGAGACACTCGGCAAAACTGTCGCACGTGCCGGGCGCGTGCCACGCCACGAACGGCCGTTTGGGCTCCAGTAGCTTTGCCGAGTGTCACACGGCAGACACTCGGCAAAGCCGTGGCACGTGTCCAGCACGTGCCACGCGCGCCAACGGTCGTAACGGCCGTTTGGCCTGTCAGTTCTTTGCCGAGTGTCACAGTCCAGACACTCGGCAAAATGGACGTGTTGGCCCTTTGCCGAGTGTCTGGGTCAGATACTCGGCAAAGAGTTTGAAAATTTGAAAAATATTTTTAAAAAACTTGAAATTCAAACTCAACAAATTTGAACATTTTAAATATAAGAGTTTTGGCCGGCTGGATTGGTAGTTTTGCCGAGTGCTTCGGCGGGCACTCGGCAAACCACCTCTTTGCCGAGTGTTTCCTAGGAGACACTCGGCAAAGCTTATGTTTGCGAGTGTTTTCTAAAAAACACTCGGCAAAGTTTATCCCTGTTTATTTAAACTTTGTTTTTGGATCCAAAGTTTATTTTTTCTAACAATACTTGTCAAAGGCTCTTTATATCTTATGTGGAGCCTGTGGCAAAAAAGTTGGGATGATTTCAAAAAGTTTATATATACGGCCTTTCCAATCGGAGCATATCCCCATAGAAGATTCGGAGAGTTGAGAAGGAGACAGCTGGATTTCGAAACGAAGTGAAGTTGAATTAGAGTTTGATTCATAACTTTTTGTATAGGCAATAGACGACGTAGATTGCTTCATTTGAAGTTATCATATTTTTCGGAGGCCGTCTGTTAGTGCTTTATTTTGAGTGTCTTCTGTCGGGCACTCGGCAAAGCCTTTGCCGAGTGTATTTCGGGGTTTGCCGAGTGCCCCAGGCACTCGGCAAACTCTGGGTTTCCCGTAGTGAATGGCATACTCTGGCCTGGCCGCGCTTGGCCACAGCCACCTCTAGCCTGGCCGCACTTGGTTTTGGCCTCGCGTGGACGTGGCCTGGCCGCTGCCAGCTCTGGTCTCGCCGTGCTTGGCCACGACGAGCTTTGGCCTGATTGTGCCTTTGCCGTTTGTTGTATGAGGTGGCACTCGGTAAATAGGTTGTTTGCCTAGTGTTTCTCTTAGTACGACAAATTGCATTACTTTTCTCAAATAGCTATACTAGTAGAAAAACGGTCATCAGTACTAGGTGGGCTGATCGATACTAAATGGTTTTGTGTCTAAAAAATAAAAAAAAGGTTCAAATAGTTGTGTTTGCGTGGCCGTGAGAACTTAAACCGGCAACCTCTAGTCTCGTGCATTGCTTCCTTCCCATCCAGGGGCGAATCTAGGACCTGGGCGAGGGGTAAGCTTCAGGTCAATCAGTTCAAGATATTTGATCTCATTTCAAAGGGCAAAATAGAGTGGGGGATCAGTAAGCTGATTCTGGATCTGCCCCTGTTTCCATCCCACCTATGCATCATATGTAATAGAATGGGGGATGACTTTTCTTTTGAAGTAACATGTGGAGACTTATTTAGTATCGGGCAAAGACACCAATCGGATGACACACTTTTGTACCGTCCAGTGTTATTGACCGGTACTAAATGGTCACGCCATTTTAGTAACGTTCCAAGACACCGATCGGTACTAAATGTCAGGCTTTATTACATGCCGACATTATTTACCGGTACTAAATGGTCACGCCACCGGTATTAAAATTTGACTTTTAGTTCCGGGTGGTGTTTTGAGCCATTACTAAAATAGCTCCGGATGGTGGATTTTCTAAAAGAGTTATGGAACAGAGGGAATAAGTATTTCAACAAACGAAGCTGATAAAAAATCCAATAGAGGTATCAATTAAATTTTAGTTCAGATTTAAAAGGAAAAACGTACAAGCATCATATACTTGGAATACATACAAAAAGAATTGGTCTGATGTTACTTTGAATTAATTTGATACATACAATATCCACGTTCATGCCTGCTCGAAGATATCAAAGTTCAAAAATGGTTGATGTAACTAAAGAGCCACGGCACTGTAAAATCATCGAGATGTAGCACGTCAAAGAAGACATGCCGGAGCGGATGCTGGATTATTGGAGCTGCTGCCGAGCAGGACCGTACCCAAAGGCCGAGAGGACATCGGATTATTGTCATGTATGTGCTGGATGACATAGCTTATTTTCATGGCACACTAAGTTAAATTGTCTGACATTTTTTTGGTATGATTTTCGGTGTTTTTTAACACCAACTCACACAAGGCTTAACTTATTACCACACACTCTTGCAGCACAATATAAGAAATCAAAGGTAAATGCATAGTGGCAAATTACAATTGTCCCTTCATTTCTTATGTACTACAGCCCCACTCGTGTCCCACGTGTTGGTGGTCAAATAAGGTAAACACTACTTCAGGTACCGCCATCACAAACGGTTGGGAAGGGCCATCACAAACGGTTCTCCCAATCGTTTGTGATATACCGTTTGTGATGCCGAACCATTTGTGATGCTGGTTTGAGACATCAACCGTTTGTGATGTTCCAGGCATCACAAACGGTTGATGTCTCAAACCGTTTTGATGTCTGGAGCATCACAAACGGCTTGTGGCATCAACCGTTTGTGATTTTCTTTTTTCGATTTTTATATACAGCACGTATACAGCACATATACAGCCCATATACACATCACAATCACATATACAGCACATATACACATCACAGGCACATATAGAGCTCAAAGATATCACATATTCACATCACAAGCACAATTCAACAATATTTGACAAGTTTTGAACTTAAACCAAATTCGAAACTTATTACAAGTCCAACGAATCTAAAAGTTCTACGTATGCGCAAAGCATGGAAAGAGCAGAAAGTGAGGGAAGAGGACATTTGGAATGAGGTATGGGCCCAAAAAAGATAAAGACGATGTTGCCTAGATATGGCATATCACAAACGATTCTGAGAACCGTTTGTGATAGCGGTTCCCAACCGTTTATGATCCAGGGTTCTGGAGTAGTGGTAGCGAAAAGGATATGAACCTATCCTACAGCCGAATAATGATGAGTATGTTGATTCATGTTGTTTTGCTTGTCCAAAGCAGAAAATCTCAGTTTTATAGAAGTTGATTTTGAGGTCAGAAGTTGTTCAATGACATAGAGCAAAAGTTTCATGTTATTTGCCTTTTATATTTTATTATCAAGGACCTTGGCATTTGGGCTTTCTATTCGAGATTTTATATATGTAATTGCCATCAAATCAAAGCATATATTGATATATTATTTTTTAGTAAATGGATTAATATATCATATATATTTGTGTTCTGTAGTTAAGAAAATAAGACTATATATGAGATTTGTGTCCCAGTGAAGTCTTTGATTTCAGTTTGATAAACGGTTGGGAAGGGCCATCACAAACGGTTCTCCCAATCGTTTGTGATATACCGTTTGTGATGCCTGGAGCATCACAAACATCACAAACGGTTTGAGACATGGACCGTTTGTGATGTTCCAGGCATCACAAACGGTTGATGTCTCAAACCGTTTGTGATGTCTGGAGCATCCCAAACGGTTGATGTCTCAAACCGTTTTGATGTCTGGAGCATCACAAACGGCTTGAGATATCAACCGTTTGTGATTTTCTTTTTTCGATTTTTATATACAGCACATATACAGCCCATATACACATCACAATCATATATACAGCACATATACACATCACAGGCACATATAGAGCTCAAAGATATCACATATTCACATCACAAGCACAATTCAACAATATTTGACAAGTTTTGAACTTAAACCAAATTTGAAACTTATTACAAGTCCAACGAATCTAAATGTTCTACGTATGCCATGTGTCTTACACCTTCATAATGTTAAACTCGCCTTGTTCGCTCACAATTTCATCCATAATGAACCCAGCTAGTTGTTCTTGGAGTGCTAGTATCTCTCCTGCAAGCATCTCCTCAGCACCTAGTTCTTTTTCCTGCATAAATGGCATTAGAATCAAAGGAATGCATTAGCATATGGTTTCAAAATAAATTTCAGAAAGCAAAGGTCATGATTAGATTGGTAGATTAGTACGAACCATTTGTTCTAATGCCGAAAAGTCATCTCCGCTGTATTGGTGGATGTAGTGCATCGCATAGAACCCGCATGTGCAGGTACCCGGCCGCTGTCTTTTAATCCACTTAGCATCATCTACGGTGAACCTTTTCTGATAAGGTCTAAACATCCCCGGGTGCTTTTTACAGTACATTGCGAATATCCTAAACAACATTAAATAGTAATTGAGGGTGGGTTGATGAAATAAAACATAATACGACTCGATACAACGAACCAACACAACATTAAATACTTACGTGTCAAGCACTTCGAGCAGTGGCTGGATGAGTTCCCGAGGCCTTCTTAATGAGTCGAGAACCGTTATGTGGCTATTTAGAAGGGAGATTTCCAAGACAACAAAATGCATCCTGTAAACATTTCACACATGTTAGAAAATAGAAAAATGATTCATGTTATTGTATAGATGCATGTAACTAGGAACACACTTACGAGCAGTTGTACGGTAGAATTATGCGTTCTTTCTCTTTCAGCGCGAAAAAGCAGTGTACAGATAACGGTGTGTGTCAGGGTTATGCAAGGACGATTCATTTACCGCACACGGGTCCAAGAAGGCTACATCTTTGCATATCCCTCTTCGCCTAAAAGTTTGGGCCTCCATCCTACAGAAAGATCAAGTTATGAGAGTTTATGTCGTCAACAAAAGAACGGAAGAGATTTTTACGATACTTACAAGCACCAAAGGAAGACGATGCTGACATCGAGGTAGTCTTGTTGGTACAACTGATATAGATGAGTAAACTCAATCCACAGTATGGTATGAGTTTCTTTCTCGTCGTTCTTGCCGAACCATTCGATTGGGTACCTGACCCCAAATTGTTCAGAACCCCCTTGAGTTTTGTACCATTGATTCAGTTGCCTCAACCTCGTTGGTAGATTAGGGACATCCTCTGGGCGAACCAGGTCGTTCCCCAACACAAACGGCCATTTTGGTGGCGCGAGAGGCGCGAATGGCAGATCCACTTGAGGGGTGTCTTGTTGCAACATATGAAGGTCTTGTGTTGAGAGACCGGTTTCTTCTAGGAATTTCTGCCTAGCTGCTTCCTCTCTTTCCGCAGCGGATTGTAGGAGCGCTTCCTTGCTGAAGGAACGTGTCGCCCTTTTGGACGTTATACGCTCAAATTCTGACTTGCGCTGTTTGTTATTCCCTGTCTGTTTTACCAATGCCATCTTGGTAAAATGATCAATTGCAGACTGGGGTACCACTACATCCTCCTTAGCAGGGAGCAGGGATGTTATGCTTCCACTCACCGGTTTTTTCTTCGACTTTCTCTGAGGCGGGCTTGAAGCGGCTTGTCGCCGCTTCTGCCGTCTTAGGTTCGTTGGGTCCCTAGGAGGCGGACTTGGTTCGACTTCTGTACGAGCCCGAATCTGCCTCAAAGCCTTTGTCCCACGGAACGATTCCGGCACCTCGTGTGCGTCCGGGATGCTCTTTGTTTCCCAAGGCACAGGTAAGCGCATCATTCTCCCTTAGTGCCAGTACCTCTCCTGCAAGTATCTCCGTGCCACCTAGTTCTTTTTCCTGCACAAACGGCATAGAAAGCAAAAGTCATGATTAGATTGCTAGATTAGTATGAACCATTTCTTCTAATGCGGAAAAGTCATCTCCGCTGTATTGGTGGATGTAGTGCATCGCATAGAACCCGCATGTGCAGGTACCCGACCGCTGTCTTTTAATCCACTTGGCATCATCTACGGTGAACCTTTTCTGATAAGGTCTAAACATCCCTGGGTGTTTTTTACAGTACATTGCGAATATCCTAAACAACATTAAATAGTAATTGAGGGTGGGTTGATGAAATAAAACATAATACGACTCGATACAACGAACCAACACAACATTAAATACTTACGTGTCAAGCACTTCGAGCAGTGGCTGGATGAGTTCCCGAGGCCTTCTTAATGAGTCGAGAACCGTTATGTGGCTATTTAGAAGGGAGATTTCCAAGACAACAAAATGCATCCTGTAAACATTTCACACATGTTAGAAAATAGAAAAATGATTCATGTTATTGTATAGATGCATGTAACTAGGAACACACTTACGAGCAGTTGTACGGTAGAATTATGCGTTCTTTCTCTTTCAGCGCGCAAAAAGCAGTGTACAGATAACGGTGTGTGTCAGGGTTATGCAAGGACGATTCATTTACCGCACACGGGTCCAAGAAGGCTACATCTTTGCATATCCCTCTTCGCCTAAAAGTTTGGGCCTCCATCCTACAGAAAGATCAAGTTATGAGAGTTTATGTCGTCAACAAAAGAACGGAAGAGATTTAGTTACGATACTTACAAGCACCAAAGGAAGACGATGCTGACATCGAGGTAGTCTTGTTGGTACATCTCATATAGATGAAGAAACTCAATCCACGGTATGGTATGAGATTCTTTCTCGTCGTTCTTGCCGAACCATTCGATTGGGTACCTGACCCCAAATTGTTCAGAATCCCCTTGAGTTTTGTACCATTGATGCATTTGCCTCAACCTCGTTGGTAGATTAGGGATATCCTCTGGGCGAACCAGGTCATTCCCCAACACAAACGGCCATTTTGGTGGCGCGAGTGGCGCGAATGGCAGATCCACTCGAATGGTGTCTTGTTGCAACATATGAAGGTCTTGTGCTGAGAGACCGATTTCTTCGAGGAATTTCTGCCTAGCTGCTTCCTCCCTTTCCGCAACAGATTGTAGGAGCGCTTCCTTGCTGAAGGAACGTGTCACCAAGGCATTCTGGCTCACCATCACGTATCATCTGGTCAATGCCATCCATCACATCAGCATCTGCTAATGTCTCTGCAAAGTTATCCATGAATGATCCATGGTTGACATTTCCCGTATCATTTGGTTGTGAGGCTTCATTCTCACCACGTGTGGCCTCTTGGAACATTTTCCGCAATTTCTCAACCACATTTGGTTGTGTGGCTTCATTCTCACCACGTGTGGCCTCTTGGAACATTTTCCGCAATTTCTCAACCACATTTGGTTGTGTGGCTTCATTCTCACCACGTGTGGCCTCTTGGAACGTTTTCCGCAATTTATCAACCACATTTGGTTTATGGCATTCCTATACTCAAGATTGCAAATAATAAATCCTCATATGTTGAGAACTACGAAAATAAAAAAATGCATGAATTTTTCAGCAAAACTTTCTCGGACAAGACCGGTTAAGTGCGAAAAACAATGAGGAAGCTAGACAATGGGTAATGGCAGAGGCCCATCATTTAGGAGAGATTTTCCATTCTCATAAGTAATTCTATTTATTTATACATTGTATACATTTTTTTCTAGGCCTCGAGCCAGATCCGCCGCCGCCTCTATTACAAACAAAATGGGTTTGTCCTTAAACCAATATTCCAATAAAAATAATAATGCCAAATTATTTGCAAATCAATCGCACCGCTAGATACAAATCTTGAGTCAAGTGAGTTGATCAAATTGGGCCGAGGACCAAATTGAACCAAGTGGAGCCGAGGACAAAATTGATGAAGAAATTGATGACAAACGGCCTAGAGGCAAAAAAAAGAGTTTTCATCACATTCTTCTAAATTTTGCAACCATTCATGCTTCTAGAAAGTTATAAGCAAAGCAAGCTAGATACTAACGTTGTTGGAATGGAATGAGAGCTACACATTTCGATAATCCATGAATAAATTGATGAAAAATTGCCTAGAGGAAAAAAATTCGAGTTGCTCCATTGAATTTCATGAGAAATGAGCTCTAGAGAGGATGAAAGAGCCCCTCCATCAAATTCTTGGCAAGTTTCAAATTCTAGTGGTTCAAACATGCTACAAATTGGAAGAGTTGGGTGTTACCAACCTCAAAAAAAGTTGATGGAGAGCTTTCTTCAAAAAACGTGAGCTTCCTTGAGCAATTTGGTGAGAAATGGCCGCAACAATGGTGGAAGAAATGGTGGGCGTCGGGTTGGAGAAGAAGAGTGGGAGGGGGAAGTGGGGTTTTGTACTGTACGAGCCATCACAAACGGATCCTAATACAAACCGTTTGTGATGCTGGTCCATCACAAACGGTTCGTGTTACAAAGGCCATCACAAACGGTTCGTGGAACCGTTTGTGATGGACCTCATCACAAACGGTTCCAAGGCGGATGGAACATGTAGCCGTTGGAACCGTTTGTGATGAGAGCATCACAAACGGTTTCGTAGAACTGTTTGTGATAGACAGTTCTGTAGTAGTGAAACATGTGGGACTTCATTGGATCCTTGCAGTACGTGGAGCTAACACTGCATGTGCTGTACAGAGAGGATGCGTGCATGTTGGTGTGACGACCTTGCCCCTGCTCATGTTCCTATTGACGTTTCTGTATAACGGGCACCACAAAATGAATTCAGTGCAGCGGCACATGGAAAACAACGATATAACTTCACCACAAAGTTCAATCAATTTCTGTGTTCTAAATAAAAGACATGATTTTCGAAAACACTACACGTGGATATGTTTATACACACGCCTACAAACACCTAGCGGCGCGCTATACTGGACCAACATCTCACTCTGTTCGGCTGGTTTGTCCCGTCACCAGCCAGCAGTGTTTTTCTCTCTGCAAAAACCAGCACCAGCCACCAGCCGTCAATCAGCCAGCAGTATTTTTTTGCCATCAAAACCAGCACCAGCCAGCCGAACAGGGTAAGAAATCAACGAGAAGTCAATAAAAACGTCTCGCATCCCTAAAAAAAAAAACGTCTCGCGCGCGAGCATGGTACAAACGCCTAACTATAACGACTCATTGTATATGCATATGATTCTCCGAGATAAATCACACACCTGAATAAAAAAATAGGTAAACAGATTTTTGAATTGCAAAAGCAGGACCTGCAGCCGCAGCCACACTTTTCACCTCATACAGGATCAGTTGGCGTGCGTGCCAAGTGTTTATAAGCGCCTATGACGCCATGAACATATACTCATTCCGTTGAAAATTAAATCAATTTATAGTCAAATTATTTGTACCAAATTAAATTGATTAATTGAGAGAAAATGAGTCCTTTCTTCATGATGCTACTACTATATACGCCGTATGAATCTTCCGACAGATTCACTTAATTTGGGATGGAATTAGTAACAGTTTGTTTATCTGGATTGACCAGCTAATTGCTATCTAAATAGTTTTCCATCTAAAACCCTTCCTACTACTCCCTCCGTATCAAAATATTTGTCGCCGTTGACTTTTTCTTACAACTTGACCATTCGTCTTATTCAAAAAATTATCGCAAATATGCAAAAGGGTAAATCAAATTTAAAATACCTACAATAGTAAAGCATGTGACAAACAAAATGGATGGTACTTGCATAATATTTTGAATAAGACGAATGGTCAAAGTTGTAGAAAAAAGTCAACGACGACAAATATTTCGATACGGGGAGTATCCAATTAGATGTATATATGCGTCCAAATAGCTCCTCAGGTGCTTTCCTCGATCTCTACTCAATCATTCAGCTAGCATCCTAAATTCAAAACTGACTAAACTTTCATGTAGGCCTTCACTGATCCTGCTGCCGGCATCACCACGTGAAGCGACGAATGGCTCACTGACACGTCCACTAATGCCCAGTATCCGTCCTCTGACCATCACTGGTACTGAAATAATGAGAGGGCAGCAGTACGTGGAGCCGATCAAGAAGGCCCGATCTATCGGACAACAAGATCACATGTATGCTGTCTGAGCAGTGCCACTGAGTACTCTATGTTTTAGACACCTTGGGTGTGAAGAGTGGAGCTGGCATGTTTCATGGGCTCAGTCACGTGTACGTACAGTAGCTCTAGATCAATCCAAGCGTTGGTAAGACCTATTGATCCAAAAAGGTACACTGCATGTAGTACGTACCGTAGCAGTAATTCCACTGCAGAACCACGATGACACTGGACACGGCCAGGAAAAGACACGCAACACTCATGTTACGATGTCTGAACAGGTGAGCACACCCCCACAGTCATATCGGTGATTTATTTGGTCTCTGGTTTTCTACATACTGTACGTCTATTATATTATTTCACGTGTTGCACGCGTATCGGACTCAATGAGTCAGTTTCTTTTGTACCCATATAATCTAATGCTCTAAGTGACATATATATGGAACATTTCTTTTGTAATTTTTTCCTTTTGTATGTCCACTATATATGTTAAAAGTAAAAATAAGAGCGGTTATAGATGACAGCGGAGACATAAACAAACTTTAGAGATAAAAGATAGAGAGTACTGAAGATAGAATTGATTTAAATCTGGTCTAACTTATATTATACTCTATATGTCTCCCTTCATATGTACTCGTATATATTCTGGCACTACCAGAATGATCAACATCTGCACCGGTTGGGAACCGGCTTTAGCACCGGGTATCCCAACCGGTGCAGATCTTCCGAGGCTAAAGGGGTACCCCTTTAGCACCGGGTTGAATAACCGGTGCTAAAGGGTCCCTTTAGCACCGGTTCCAGACACAACCCGGTGCTAAAGGGCCTGCCCCGCAGCGCCTTTAGGAGGGCCTTTAGCACCGGTTGCTGTCTGCAACCGGTGCTAAAGGCCCCTGATTTCTTTTTTTTTTTTGCTTTTTTCAGTAGCCATGCATGCACGTCTATATACGTATATATACGTATATATTCTAATACATGTATTCTAATGCGTATTCGGCCGACTCTATATTCATATTAGCTGACATTTCATCAAAATAGAAGACATATATATTACAAAAGTAGATATTCATGCATGTCAACTCGAGTTATATATATTTAAACTGTATTTTCTACTTAATTAAGATTGACGACTAGCTTGTTGGACTGTCCGGCACGTCCTCCAGTATTGGCGAGTGGAATTCTCCTCGGGGATTGACGACCTCGTCCCAGATCCATCCGACGAGCTGTTCTGCAATTGCGTCAATTCTTTCTAGCTCCAGGGACTCTTCCTTCAGCCTGAACATCTATAATTTACAAATAATTGAAAGATATTTAATCCGCCGAGTTGGAGACAATAATTGTGCACCGCAAACATAGTATGCACATAAATCTTCATCCGTCTTGTCCTCAACTCCTACGATTTTTCTCTTTCCAGGAAGAACTATATGACGCTTTGGCTCGTCTTGTGATGGGTCCAATTGCTTACCCCCACCTTTCTTATCCGCCCCTTTCTTCGGTCTGCTAGCCATGTCCTTCACATAAAAAACTTGTGTGACAGCTTTGGCCAGGACGAACGGTTCGTCTAGAAAGCCAATCTTGTTTAGGTCCACTAACGTCATTCCATAGTCCGCTTCAACTTTAACACCTCCTCCAGTCAGCTTCACTCATTGGCACTTGAACAGTGTGATCTTCAAAGGTCCGTACTCTAGTTCCATGATTCCATAGTATGAGTTTGTATTGCCATTGGTGTTTGCCGCGTCGATCCGGACACCACTGTTTTGGTTGGTGCTTTTCTTGTCCTGGGCTCTTGTGTAAAATGTATACCCATTGATGTCGTATCCTTGGAATGTCAAGATCGTGCTCGATGGACCTCTAGCTACAAAAGCTAGCTGCGCATCAATGCCCTCGACACCCATAAGACGTCTTCGCAACCAATCGGCAAAAGTACTATTGTGCAGACGCTGAATGAAGGCCGCAGACTTTGTTGAGTTTTCGTCCCTGAGAATCTGCATTTTCTCCTCGATGTATGGAGCAACTAAGGTTGATTGTTGCAAAGCTGTGAGGTGCGCTTTACGAAATGTCTCAACGTCCTTGATCACCATCGATCTTCTCCCTAGTGTGCCCTTTCCACCAAGTCTCCCCTCGTGATGGGATTCGGGCACACCAATCGGCATAAGATCGTCGACAAAGTCAACACAGAATTCAATGACCTCCTCCGTTTCGTATCCCTTAGCAATGCATCCTTCTGGACGAGAACGATTACGGACATACTTCTTTAGGACTGCGAAGAACCTCTCAAATGGGAACATGTTGTGTAGAAATACTAGGCCCAATATACGAATCTCTTTGACGAGGTGAACCAATAGATGTGTCATGATATTGAAGAAGGATGGTGGAAATATCATCTCAAAGCTGACAAGACATTGCACCACGTCGTTCTGTAGCTGATCTAAGTGGTCTGGATTGATCACCTTCTGAGAAATTGCATTGAGGAATGCACATAGCTTCACAATGGCTTTCCGCACGTTAACTGGTAGCACACCCCTGAGTATGACGGGAAGCAGCTGTGTCATCAACACATGGCAGTCGTGAGACTTCAGGTTTGTGAACTTCTTCTCTTTCATATTTATTATTCCCTTAATATTGGAGGAGTAGCCAGACGGAACCTTGATACTGTTCAAGCATTCAAACATGCTTGCCTTCTCTTCTTTGCTGAGAGTGAAGCTGGCAGGACGCAAGTACTGGCGTCCTTTGTCTCTCTTTTCTGGATGTAGATCAGTCCATTGCTTCAATCGTTTCAGCTCCTGACGTGCTTCCAGTGTATCTTTTGGCTTCCCATAAGTACCCAGGAAGCTTATCAAGTTCACGCAAAGATTCTTCGTCAGATGCATCACATCAATCGCATTACGGACCTCTAAAAGTTGCCAATAAGGTAGCTCCCAAAAGATAGACTTCTTCTTCCACATCGCGGCACGACCATCCTCGCCCGTCGGAGCAGCCTGGCTTCCGTCTCCCTTGCCAAACACCACGTGTAGGTCCTTCACCATATCAAATAGCTCTTCCCCACTCCGGTGTCTCGGCTTTGTACGGCGGTCAGCATTCCCGCCAAAATGCGCACATTTCTTTCGTAGCTCATGCTTCGCCGGAAGGAATCGACGGTGACCCATGTACACAACTTTACGACAATGTTTCAAATACATGCTTTCGGTTTCCTCTAAACAGTGAGTGCATGCTTTATATCCTTTGTTTGATTGTCCTGATAGGTTACTTAGTGCAGGCCAGTCGTTGATGCTTATGAAAAGCAGTGCTCGAAGGTCAAACTGCTCCTGCTTGTCCTCATCCCACACGCTAACACCTTCATTCTTCCACAGCTGCAAAAGTTCGTCAACCAATGGTCTTAGGTACACATCAATGTCGTTGCCAGGTTGCTTTGGGCCTTCGATGAGCACTGGCATCATAATGAACTTCCGCTTCATGCAGAGCCAGGGGGGTAGGTTGTAGATACAAACAGTCACGGGCCAAGTGCTATGACTACTGCTCATTTCACCAAAAGGGTTCATGCCATCGGTACTTAAACCAAGCCTAACATTCCTCGCATCAGCATCAAACTCTGGGAATGCTCTGTCGATGTTCCTCCACTGGGATCCATCGGCGGGGTGTCTCAACATGCCATCCTGCTTACGTTCTTCTTTGTGCCAGCGCATCAGTTTGGCATGGTCTTTGTTCCTGAACAAACGCTTCAGACGGGGTATCAGAGGGAAATACCACATCACCTTCGCAGGGATTTTTTTCTTAGAACGCTCTCCCCCAACATCACCAGGGTCGTCCCGCCTGATCTTGTATCGCGCGCAGGTGCAAACCGGACAACGATCCAAGTGTTCGTACTGTCCGCGATAGAGGATACAGTCATTAGGACACGCATGTATCTTCTGCACCTCCAAACCGAGAGGGCAAACAACACGTTTTGCTTGATACGTTGTCGATGGCAATGTGTTACCCTCTGGAAGAATCTTCTTTACGAGTTTCAGTAGCTCCTCGAAACCCTTATCAGTAACACCATTTGCTGCCTTCCACTGCAGAAGTTCAAGTGTGCTACCCAACTTCTTTAGCCCCTCTTTGCAATCTGGGTACAGGTCAGTCTTGTGGTCCTGCAACATGCGCTGTATCTTTTTTAGTTCCTTATCATTGCCGCAGTCTTTCTCGGCATCACGCAACATTTGCCCGAGCCCATCAGTAGGTTCATTTTCCTGAGCAACATCTTCCTGAGCATCGCCTTCCCGAGCAACATCTTCCTCATCGGCATCACCCATTGCAGCATATGCAAAGGAACCGTAGTATTGAGCCAATAACGGAATGTCGTCATCGGCCTCGTCTTCTTCATCTTCATCCATTAGAATTCCTCTTTCACCGTGCTTCGTCCAAACAGAATAATTCCTCATGAAACCGTGCCTCATCAAATGCACTTGAAGACAACCTCTTTGTTTGTACGATTGTATATTTTTACAATGGGTGCATGGGCAGAACATGAAACCGGACGGCGTCCTGTTAGCCTCGGCGGCATCGAGAAACGTCCTAAGGCCATCACGGAAGGCCTGAGCGTGGGGGTCCCCGTACATCCATTGTCTATTCATCTGCATTATTAACCAATAACAAATATACAATACAATTTAAAGATAAAAAAATTTAATATATAAATAAATACAAATTATAATATATATTCCATTATATAAATAAATTTCTAAAACTACATTACTATATTCATTAAATATAACATTACTATAAGCCTTATAAGATTTATAAGATTTATAAGATTTTCTATTAATTTATAAGATTTTCTAGCATTTTATATTGATTTTCTAGTAATTTATAAGATTTTCTAGCATTTTATATTGATTTTCTAGTAATTTATAAGATTTTCTAGTAATTTATAAGATTTTCTAGTAATTTATAAGATTTTCTAGTAATTTATAAGATTTTCTAGTAATTTATAAGATTTTCTAGTAATTTATAAGATTTTCTAGTAATTTATAAGATTTTCTAGTAATTTATAAGATTTTCTAGTAATTTATAAGATTTTCTAGTAATTTATAAGATTTTCTAGTAATTTATAAGATTTTCTAGTAATTTATAAGATTTTCTAGTAATTTATAAGATTTTCTAGTAATTTATAAGATTTTCTAGTAATTTATAAGATTTTCTAGCATTTTATATTGATTTTCTAGTAATTTATAAGATTTTCTAGTAATTTATAAGATTTTCTAGTAATTTATAAGATTTTCTAGTAATTTATAAGATTTTACGGGTCCAAAAATGGCCGAGGCGAAGGAGGCGGGCGGATGTGAAGCATTCTGGTAGTGTGGGTGAGTCATTGCAAAATAACATATTATTAGGATTTCTACCCTAGACAATCTATCTCTACATGATAGTAGAGTCACAAATCAATAATGTCTCTTAATTTTTAGACAGACTACATCTTCCACCTTGCGACAAAAAATTATGCTGTGACAGAAACAAGATACAACTGTCCTGATCTGTGCAAAATACGTTCTCAATGACATCCTCTAATATCTGTAAGGTGCGCCTCTTCCAAGATTGCTGCTTTGTATTTAAAACACAAACATAATTTTCTTCTGACCATTTGCTACTACATCAACACCATTGGCTACATTTACACAGCAGCTCATAGGCAAGAAATGGCTCCGTGACACCGCCGACGACGAACTGTCGGAGTCAAATAGACCATATCATCACTATCATCCGTGACACTCCCACCATGATTGCGGGAGCGAATAGAGGGAAGACATAGGCTGACACCAAAAGGAGACATAGGCATACACCACCCCAGGTGACGATTGTGAAATGAAGAAAACGGTGGAAGCAAAAGACTTCAAATCTAGTCGTAGCCGTTTGCTTTACTCCCGCTGCGACTGAGTAATATTAGAAGTATAAATATAGGCAGTGGGAGACAATGGAAATAAAAATAAACATTAGAGATAAAAGATAATGTTGTAGAGATAGAATAGATATAAATCTAGTCTAATGTATATTGTACTCCAAGTTTTCTTCATCTATATGTACTCAAATATATTACAATTAATAAAAGATTATTAGGCGACTTGATCAGAAATCAATTGGTAAGGTTCCTTGTGATGGAATCTGTCCACCTTGGTTCAAGTCCTCGACTTGGCGCATATATTGCATTTTTCTGGATTTATTCTAGGAATTAACCGCTCGAAGATGCTCATAAGGGTAGGGTTAGCCTATGTGTATTCCTAAGTGTGTACTGGTCTTTCAAAAAATAACAGATTATTAGGATTTCTTCCATATTTAATCAATCTTTCTACGCACATTGAACGTGGTGCATGCATTTACCAGCAGTCCAATGTGACAACACGCCTATAATATTGATGACTAGTCCTACATATATATACCACAAGCCATGGATTCGTTTTGTTTACCAATTTGAGTTATACTGCCATAAAAACATATCATACGTGGTCACCAGTGTTCGACTATGAAAGAATAAAACTTTTTTTAAAACTAACCGATGTGTAATTAATCACCATTTTGAAAACAAACTTAATTTTTTGTGTTGGAAATACATATGACCCATATATATGTTGAATAAGCACACTCTCCACTACAGCCTACGCGCGCTAGCTCATCGCGTGGCGCTAAAGAAAATTTGTAAGTAAATTAAACACTACTTGGAGCCCTTCCTTTCTAGCTCTTCAGTGAGAAGAACGGTGACTAATCCAATACATTGATGCCATTGTCTGAACAAACCACTAATCACATCAACCAGACAAATACTTGCATATTGAAATTCCACTCCTAAGACATTCTGTCGAAGTGTCCCGCCACTACTGGTGACAATTAATGGTTGTCTAGCTCAGCCCATGCTACGTGCTGCGAACTGTGTGTGTCGTCGTGTGCTGCCTCCCCTGAGAGAGTTGTCATTTTGTCATGTTGAATGGCGACCTGTGTGCGTTGAGATGAGACAGCAAATGCAGAAATGTTATGGCAATTAACATATATGCGCAACACGTGAACACAAACGACAAAAGAACACTGTCAGTGCTCCAGTGCTGACGCTGAGGCCATGCATTCCTGGTTCCATTTGGTGCAATCATTACTTGCCTAAATGGATGCAAAGCACAATTTGTCCATTTTTTTTTGCGGGAAACACAATTTGTCCATATGTGAAAGAACCCTGGAGCAACCTTTTATTTCCGGACTAGCTAATTTTGTTTAAATTACGTCTTCCTAGCAGGCCAAGTCTTGGCAAATGTATACAAACTTGAATGCAGCTCGGTTGTTTAGATACATTGTCATGAAAGTTGTCCATTTGTGTTTGGAGTCTCCGATTCAGTACATGTGGTAACAATTATGGCTAATTATTCTATTAAATTAATGGTAGGTAAACGATGTCCATTGACAGCGAGGTAACTATGTGAAGAGTTCAGAAACCTCGACATCTACCTAGCATCGCAGTTTGTTACGGGGCCACGGGGTTAATGGGTGCAAGGTGTTTATGGTTGCCTATTTTTACACGGGTGAAGATTGTCCGTGCATGTGTCATGTGTGATCTTTCACGCACATATAATGTTACAAAACGTCTGAGCACATATGTGCAA
This sequence comes from Echinochloa crus-galli, assembly GCA_900205405.1. Lineage (NCBI taxonomy): Eukaryota > Viridiplantae > Streptophyta > Magnoliopsida > Poales > Poaceae > Echinochloa > Echinochloa crus-galli. The sequence goes on from OAMR01000107.1 coordinate 231,495, forward strand.
CGTACCAATATGTAAAGCACTATATACATGATATAAAACCACTAATAACATCAACCACTTTCATTTTGAAATTCCTCTACTATGATGTTTTGCCGGCAAAGGATCCACCCCTACTTGATTCTACTGCTGAAATCGCCCCAATACATATTTGATAAGCTGGATCATTAATTTTTTTCAACGTTAGGCAACTGGTGTCATCCTTGTCACGGTTAAACAGATATATGTATCTACACTTTTTTTTTTACTTCAACTTGATGAATAAGTATAATCCAAGCACCAAAACAAGCTTAATTTGGCTAATATGTGTCCTATATAGTGGCTCCATGGTAGTGAGAACCGTTGGAATAATGGAATCAACAAGAATACGCAGCTGGCTCAGTTTTTGCAACAAAAGTTGATTAGGGTAGGACATTAACAACATGATGACTTATAACGTAAGATATCAAATAACTAATGTAAGTTGCCGGGTTCTAGCTAGTTACATACCAAGGGGTTTCTTTTGGTTATCACCGTACTGAATTTTTATGGCAGTTGGGGGACCTCGATCTGTATATGGAATTGGATCATGCATGCTGTAAGGAATTGTCACATGTATGTGTCTCAGGTCTTAGCCTCATAGTACGTGTCCAGACATATTCGTATCTATGGCATGTTCGGCTAGCTGGTGGCTGGTGGTTGGTGCTGGTTTTTACTGAGAGAAATACTGCTGGCTGATTAGTGGGTGATGACTGGTGCTGGTTTTTTCTAAGAGAAAAACGCTGCTGGCTGGTGGCTGGTGCTGGTTTTTTTTCGAGAAAAACACTGCTCGCTGCTGGTACAACGTCGCTGGTCATGGGCTGCTCGAACACGTGCATGCACCAGGTGGCCGGAATGAATATACGTAAAAAAATAAGGGTTATTATTGCTGATATTCCAGATCTGAGTCGTCACGTTATTGGAGGAGGGGAACCAACGTTTGCTCATCACAGTGCAGAGCAGACGCAGACAGTGGTCTCTCTCTCTCTGCCAATTTCTGTCATGTCTCGGCATAGCCGGTAGTACACGTACACAAAAACATGCATGCGCCGTTTCCCATATGGCAAGCCTCGCCAATCACAAAAACTTAATTACTAAGAGCATGTTTGGATCACCTTTAGTCTCGTGACTAAAATTAGTCAGGCTAAAAAAATTTAGTCACCCCCTGTTTGGAAGTATGAGCTAAAGTGGTATTCAAATGAGGAGAGATAGAGCAAGAGCATTAATGAGGAGAGAGGAAGAGTAGATTTTAGTCTCTTTTAGCTACCACACCCCCTACTAGCAAATTTTAGCCTCAAGACTAATTTTAGCCCTTCTTTAGCCTCACATGTTTGGAAGTTTAGCTCTTGCAGGAGGCTAAAATTAATCGGACTAATTTTAGTCACCCTGATCCAAACATGCTCTAAACCATTGGCAAATTCTATGTATACTCACTGTTGGATGCTGTCTCTTATACACATCTAGATGTGTATAAGAGACAGGCGTAAGCGACGAAGCAGCAAACGGATTGAAAGCTGCACGCACAAGCTAAAGGCTGTCTCTTATACACATCTAGATGTGTATAAGAGACAGGCGTAAGCGACGAAGCAGCAAACGGATTGAAAGCTGCACGCACAAGCTAAAGGCTGTCTCTTATACACATCTAGATGTGTATAAGAGACAGGCGTAAGCGACGAAGCAGCAAACGGATTGAAAGCTGCACGCACAAGCTAAAGGCTGTCTCTTATACACATCTAGATGTGTATAAGAGACAGGCGTAAGCGACGAAGCAGCAAACGGATTGAAAGCTGCACGCACAAGCTAAAGGCTGTCTCTTATACACATCTAGATGTGTATAAGAGACAGGCGTAAGCGACGAAGCAGCAAACGGATTGAAAGCTGCACGCACAAGCTAAAGGCTGTCTCTTATACACATCTAGATGTGTATAAGAGACAGGCGTAAGCGACGAAGCAGCAAACGGATTGAAAGCTGCACGCACAAGCTAAAGGCTGTCTCTTATACACATCTAGATGTGTATAAGAGACAGGCGTAAGCGACGAAGCAGCAAACGGATTGAAAGCTGCACGCACAAGCTAAAGGCTGTCTCTTATACACATCTAGATGTGTATAAGAGACAGGCGTAAGCGACGAAGCAGCAAACGGATTGAAAGCTGCACGCACAAGCTAAAGGCTGTCTCTTATACACATCTAGATGTGTATAAGAGACAGGCGTAAGCGACGAAGCAGCAAACGGATTGAAAGCTGCACGCACAAGCTAAAGGCTGTCTCTTATACACATCTAGATGTGTATAAGAGACAGGCGTAAGCGACGAAGCAGCAAACGGATTGAAAGCTGCACGCACAAGCTAAAGGCTGTCTCTTATACACATCTAGATGTGTATAAGAGACAGGCGTAAGCGACGAAGCAGCAAACGGATTGAAAGCTGCACGCACAAGCTAAAGGCTGTCTCTTATACACATCTAGATGTGTATAAGAGACAGGCGTAAGCGACGAAGCAGCAAACGGATTGAAAGCTGCACGCACAAGCTAAAGGCTGTCTCTTATACACATCTAGATGTGTATAAGAGACAGGCGTAAGCGACGAAGCAGCAAACGGATTGAAAGCTGCACGCACAAGCTAAAGGCTGTCTCTTATACACATCTAGATGTGTATAAGAGACAGGCGTAAGCGACGAAGCAGCAAACGGATTGAAAGCTGCACGCACAAGCTAAAGGCTGTCTCTTATACACATCTAGATGTGTATAAGAGACAGGCGTAAGCGACGAAGCAGCAAACGGATTGAAAGCTGCACGCACAAGCTAAAGGCTGTCTCTTATACACATCTAGATGTGTATAAGAGACAGGCGTAAGCGACGAAGCAGCAAACGGATTGAAAGCTGCACGCACAAGCTAAAGGCTGTCTCTTATACACATCTAGATGTGTATAAGAGACAGGCGTAAGCGACGAAGCAGCAAACGGATTGAAAGCTGCACGCACAAGCTAAAGGCTGTCTCTTATACACATCTAGATGTGTATAAGAGACAGGCGTAAGCGACGAAGCAGCAAACGGATTGAAAGCTGCACGCACAAGCTAAAGGCTGTCTCTTATACACATCTAGATGTGTATAAGAGACAGGAGGAAGAGTAGATTTTAGTCTCTTTTAGCTACCACACCCCCTACTAGCAAATTTTAGCCTCAAGACTAATTTTAGCCCTTCTTTAGCCTCACATGTTTGGAAGTTTAGCTCTTGCAGGAGGCTAAAATTAATCGGACTAATTTTAGTCACCCTGATCCAAACATGCTCTAAACCATTGGCAAATTCTATGTATACTCACTGTTGGATGTACGTGAAACCAAACATGCCTAAAACACTACGTATATATACCATATCTAAATCTGGAACGGCAACCAATGCAAACTGGGAAGTGTGATTAGTAAAGGGAGACAATCTTTTTTTTTGCGAAAGATTAAAGGGAGATAATCACTGAAATTATTCGTTTTGGTGACCAGTTTAGCAATACTGTAACCAGATGGCAGTGAAAAAAATTACAACAAATATTTGTTGCTTCCCTGATCGACCATACAAGATTTTAAGTCTCACCAAATTAATTATTATAGAGAGGATTCTTCTACGTAGATGTTAGGCCTCTAGAGGACGGGTGCCACGTACGTTGGACCATCATAGGGGCATTTATGCTTTCCCTGCAGAGCGGCAGTACGTATGGGCTCTCTAGCGGTGCTGACCCCTGCGCGGGCCCTCTCGTCTCTGCCCATTTCTATGTCTCGCAGGAGACACAACGTACAGACGACGCAGATGCTGTAGCAGGTAGTACACAAACGACTGTTCCATCAACTTGACAATAATCCCTTATTCACTTGTTAAATACTTGCGCGACTATAGTGTTTGGGTGTATGTGCTTTTGCTGTGTCCATCAACTATAATCACACTTTAAAACAAATTAGAACACTGTACTACTGCCGGCTAGATTCAACCAAGCATGAATGCCCCGCACCAGCTTCTATACATGTACGCTAACTCTGCCTCTATAAGCACCGGCCTCTGAGAGACTGGACGGCAGATCCAGATTTATGAAGTCACCAGAGACGCCTCACTATCGACGCGGATGTCTCCTACCACTGAAAAAACTACCGCCGGTTAATTTCTGGAATAAATCCATAAAAATGCGACATCCTTGCAGAGTCGGGAACCCGAACCAAGGTGGGCAGATTCCACCACAAGGAACCTTGCCATCTAATCTGCGATCAATTCGCCACTGTGGTACAACTTGGCCCTTGTTATTTGGCACTTATACAACCTACTTATATCTTTAGTACATAATAAATTATGTTTCTAAATTTTTAACTGAAATCAACATTTTTCTCTGACCATTCGATGTGGAATTTCGACAATTTTTCAGTGAGATTTGGAACGTGGCTTGAAACTGCTTAAATGATCATGCATATATTTTATTTTCTTTAGCAGGGAAATGTTGTATCAATAATTCTCAGTGTTATCTTAGCATTTGTTTTTCAATTTGATTGGAAGTTTCAGAGTAAAATTGCAATTTCTTTGTAGGCTGGAGAAGAGAAACCACTAATACTGCACACAGGTGGGGTCAACTGGTGATGGACCGTTGGTGTCTTGAATTTTGGATGATTTGTTCCAAGTTGAACAGAACTAGCATTTGGTGATTGTCATATCATGTTCAGTGCTCTTGTTTATTACAGTGTCCAGTACATACTTGTCTTGAGTTCTTGAGTAGCTGCTGGTTTAATTGTGTATGCATGCCTGGTGTCAAGTGGTCGAGCGGCAGTGGCTGCTGCTGCTGCTAGCTGGTGGGTGAGCGTGGTTTGGTTATAAGTAAGAGATTTGGTGGTAGGAGCGAGATGTAGATATTCAGTGTCAGCTGATTCGAGGGAAGTTACAAGATGGGGCGAAGAACTTGAGTTGTTGTATATGTGAGCGAAATAACTTTAAAGTTTATATTATCCCTCTCCTATCCAAGATCTCGAACCTTGTATCCCATTTACCGGTGCATATACCTTCGATCTCTCAGGATGGAGTAGACAATAGTGGTGGTGATGTTTGCCGGCCAGCAGAGGTATTTATAGACAGGACCGAGACGTGTTCCCGTTCCCGGTAGGGCTCTTAATCTAGATTATCTCCACTGCACGGTTTAGCGTAAGCGACGAAGCAGCAAACGGATTGAAAGCTGCACGCACAAGCTAAAGGATCGATCAAGCACACAAACTTTATAGTTAATTAAGTTTGTCATCCTCTTGCATGAACAAGGGTATAGATTTATCATGAACTGCGCGCTTAAATTTGGGCCGGTCACTAAACTATGATATCGCGGGTGTGTCATCCCGGTCCCTAAACTCTCAAAGTGACCGTTTAGGTCCTCAAACTTGTTCGGTTGTGTCATTTCCGTCCCTAAACTTGCAAATCATCCGTTCAAGTTCTGAAACTTGTTTGGTTGTATCACATATATCGGTCCTCAAACTTGGTTTTGAATCTCATCTGGGCCAACACAGGGTGATCTAAAAACTTTATATTAAAAAATAATTCATACTTTTTTCATACGAACTCGAATGAAGACGAACTTTATATCAAAATTCTAGCCCTCAACGTGATCTACAACTTTGTAGTTGAAAAGTTTTTGAATGTAAACTGTTTAGGTGCCAAAATATTGTTGTATATTTGTATATTTATATCATTTAAAATTTAAAATTAAATTTTGGGACATTAAACGACTTCAAAGTACCATTGCAAAATTCTAGAATTATCCCACTAGATCTCAAAGTACCATTGCAAAATTTTCATGTTTGATATATCCTTCATCGTATCTTCGAGGGCTCATTGGAGATTACCCGGCCATGCTAATAATGTCACAAACTGACCGTCCACGGGTCAAGCTCACATAGGTGGGTTGTCATGGAGAATTACTATAAACGTTGGCAGATGCAACTCATGCATCCTTGGAACAGAAAAGCCATAATCCACAGTTGCTCATCAGTTAGCTAAGCTAGCAGCATGGCTTTCGCACTCAAAACGTCTTTCTCCGCGTCATCTTTCCAGGTAGGTTCATCGTCGTCTTCGCTGCTCCCGCGGACGAGAAATGTCGTGTCGGTCGTTAGGGCGGTTGCCATGGTTCCGACCTCCCCGGCTCCGGCGAAACCCGCTGCCGTGACGACCCTGCCGGCCGTGTCGGAGACCTTGGCAAAGCTCATGGCGAAGGGCAAGGTATATATGAGAGCTTCCGTTCTTGTTCTTGTTCTTGTACTGGTCTTGTAAGTAGGTGAATGTGTAGCAGGGATGGTGTGTTTTTTGCGCAGACGGCGTTCATCCCATATCTCACCGCCGGTGACCCTAACCTTGCCACGACGGCCGAGGCGCTGCGTCTACTGGATGCCTGCGGCGCCGACGTCATCGAGCTCGGCGTGCCCTACTCCGACCCCTACCTCGACGGTCCTATCATCCAGGTGAGCACTCACGGCAAGCCCTAGCGTTAGCTAATATATTAGCGTATGCGTTTGAGCTTTTCTTGACGCATGCATGCATCCTTTTCCAGGCTTCGACTGCCCGGGCTCTCGCCGGCGGCACGACCATGGACGGCGTGCTGGCGATGCTCAAGGAGGTGACGCCGGAGCTGTCGTGCCCGGTGGTGCTCTTCTCCTACTACAAGCCCATATTCTGCCAAGGGTTGGCAGAAATCAAAGAGGCCGGGGTGCACGGTAAACTTTCTTCACCATCGATCTGATGGTTCTATTATCACAATGTGGTAGGCACTGAAGTTACTGTACTGATCTAGTGTATCTTGTGTGTCGATAATCTCCGTCCCAGGTCTTCTGGTGCCTGATCTGCCTTATGTGGCGGCGCATGCGATGTGGAGTGAAGCCAAGAAGAACAACCTCGAGCTGGTACTACGGTTATCATCTGTCATTCATCAATTCATGCATGCCAAATCAAGCGAGAGCATTTTTTTTCCTGTTCCCTTTGGGTATATAGCTGTCGCACAGATAGTAACAAGGGAACGAAGCTCTATCCGACGTGTACAATGGATTTGTACTGCAGGTGCTGCTCACAACACCAACGACACCAGAAGAAAGAATGAGAGAAATCACGAAAGCTTCAGAAGGTTTCGTTTACCTGGTAGATATATTTGAGCAAATGGACACGAACCCCGGGCTGTTCTTTACAATGTGTTTACCCAAAAATTTTCATTCATTAACTTAATAGCCACATTATGCAGGTAAGCGTCGATGGAGTTACAGGTCCCCGCGAAAACGTGAACTCGCGTGTTCAATCTCTCATTCAGGAGGTTAAAAAGGTAATAAATAGTTTGCACGAAGTGAGAAAAATACAACAATAAAATTCATCTGCATTACCAGTGACCTTGCGTTCAAGGAATGAAGAGTCGAGAGCATGCTGCGTGCTCAGTAACTTTCAGTCACCAGACATGTATATCTCTGCATGCAGGTTACTGATAAACCTGTTGCTGTTGGCTTTGGAATATCTAAACCTGAGCACGTAAAGCAGGTAAAAAGTGGTAGTCATTTAAAATTTTCTTTAGGGCAGACATGGTTCCCAATTGTTATTGCAAATAACTCTGAATTCCTCAATGCACATGGACAGATTGCACAGTGGGGTGCCAATGGGGTGATTATTGGCAGTGCAATGGTGAGGCAGTTGGGCGAAGCAGCTTCTCCCAAGGAAGGATTGAAAAGGCTAGAGAGATTTGCGAGAAGCATGAAGAATGCACTACCATGAATCCATGATATCTGGATATGCATAATGGGCTGTATATATGTATCGTAGGCTTGTAGCTACCACGGAGAGGGCTGCAGTCGTAGTCTCAAGATGGTTGTATCATCCTGCAGTAGTCTCAATATGGTTGTATCATCCCTATGCAATTGTTTTGATATCAATAAAGCAACCATTATTAATTAGTATTCATCTAGTAGATCTTCATTAGATTAGTATATCTTGTTAACAGGATATGATACAGCCAGCTTATAAGAACAAGCCATATAGTACAATCTTCATCAATCAATGGCTCTGCATATTCAATCCAATGTACTCATGTTTCTGAGGATGCTCGACTAGTTGCTGCCGTCTCCGTGTTGATTGTCTTTCGACAAACGGTGACTGCGCGCCAACATCATTTGACGTTCATTCTTTGTGCTCATCGACATCATCCAGCGTTGCTATCTGGATTGTTACCTTTTCTCACCCTACCCGACTCCCTCTTGATCGACTGTACTGCATAGTTATTCAACTCTCATGGCTCTCAAGAGTCAAGTCCATTCTCTCGCAGATAGATTTCAGAAATATGGAGAGTCAGTTTCTGTCTCATGGATCCATTGGCGGATCTAGCGGTGGGGCGGCCCTCCCCTACCGTCCTAGAACCCTTGGAGTCCCCCTTAGCCCCCCCTAAATTTTTTTGCCATGGGAGGAGAGATAGGAGGGGTTGAATGCCGGAGGACGGAGGTTGAAGACGGCGCGTCGAGCCCTGGGAGCATTTCCTCCGCGTCTTGGGCTGAGAGTGGCAGTTGGCCAAATAATTTCTCCCCTCCCGCAAAGCCCAAGCCCATGCAAACGGCCCATCCGGCCTTTTTATTCTTTCCCAATTCGCTTCCTTCCCCCAGCCGGCCAGCCCGACGCGCGCCTCCCACTCCCAGCTCCCTGAGCCTCTCGTTAGGGTTACGGCGGCGGCGGCTAGCGGCTGCTCGGCGAGACGGTGACTCGGGACCGCAGGAGGCAGCGCCGCAGCGGCTGGGCCCTGGGCGGCCAGCGGCCTAGCGCGGCGGGCCGGCGGCAGGGGCGCAAGGCGCAGGCAGCGCAGGCGCAACTTGAGCGCCGACGCGCGTGGCAAGCGCGGGCAGGGCGAGCCGGTGAGGCCCAAAGCGGCGTGCGGGCGTGCGGCGCAGGCGGGCCTGGGGCTCCGGCCGCGGGCTGCAGCGCCAGCGCCCAGCGGGACGGCGGCCACCGGCCGAGCTCGGCTGCTTGCTCCAGTGCTCCACTGCTCCTAGCCTCTTTAGGTAATGTACTAATGTTACTATGTTAGATACTAGCCATTCTGATAATCTGATACTAGCTTTAATTTGGCTGTTTGTATGCGTATCGTCTGATTCAAATGTCCAATGCTCATAGGCAGATCTTTCGTCATTGGCATTATCTGTAAAGAACTCAAAAATCAAAATGTATCGTTGTATTGCCTCTAATTTGGTCATTTAAATTATTTCAAGTAAAATTTAGGCTTGCCTCTAATTTGTTGTATTGTTCATTGTATTTAGATCACTTCTCGGTTCTCATGAAGATTGATTTGCGTCGCAATAAACCTCACATGTCATCTATTTTCTTTGGTGCGTATGTGTACCCCGATTCAAATTGCATAATTTGCTTGTTGTCTTATATGGTTGCATGAACTTGGTCACTTGGACTTGCTCTTGTAGTTCACCCCCCCCGCCCTATGTATTTTTTCTGGATTCGCCACTGCATGGATCGATTATCTTTTTTCTTAGAAACTTGAAAAGTTCCAGCCTCTGCAACTGCACGTAAGCAGCCAAGTTTTCAGCTTATTCTTAGCTGATCAAATGTAAATGAAAAAAGTGCAAAGCTAGCAAAAATCTCATCATAAGCAAATTCTATTATTACTTCTCCATGCGTTGTTGGCGAAAACATACATAGCTATGACCTCCAATGCCTTCCACTACGGGAAACCGGGCGTTTGCCGAGGCACTCGGCAAAGCCCCAAAAACACTCGGCAAAACCTTTGCCGAGTGTAACACTCAGCAAAGGCCTCACGGCATCCGAGTGTTTTTTGTCGGGCTCTTGGCAAAGGTTTTGCCGAGTGCCAAACCTGGCACTCGGAAAAATAAAGCACTAACAGATGACCACGGACGGCGTGGCGACGTTGGCGGGCGTGGCACGCACTGGTCACGTGCGACATTTTTACCGACTGTAACCATCATGACATTCAACAAAGAAGGTGTTTGCCGAGTGTCTGTGCTCTGTCACTCTGCAAACCTTCTCTTTACCGAGTGTTGTCTATTTGCCGAGAGCTTTATTGTGGACACTCGATAAAGCCTGTCTTTGCTGAGTGCCCGACAAAATGCACTCGGCAAAGGCACTCGGCAAAGGCGCTAGCACTCGGAATACGCCGGGTTTCCCGTAGTGTTGCTTACCGAATGAATGTTTTGTCTTCCATCTTCGAGATGCAGATACGTCTAGAACCATAGCTTAGTCAGTATGCTCCAATGGAAGTAGCCTGCATTAAAGATGGAAGCAGCATAACTCTTTGTAAAGGCATATTCCAGCAATATAGTAGGTAGGTGAAGGCATTATTTCTATAAACAGTCCCTTTTTCTCCATATAAACAGGGATGGATTTTGAATATACTCAAGACATTATTTAACATTCATTCTTCTATTTCTTTTGTGAGCATGTGTCAGGGTGACGAAAACATCACCAATTACCAAAGCTTTGAATTTCTATAAACATTCGTATTTAACAGTTTGCTCACTGAGTGTGTTCTCGAGAGGAAGACCAAAACACCACCAATTACCAAAGCTTTGAATCATTGGCATTAATTTCAAGCGGTACCAATCCGTAGATTAGACGATGCCACAAGCATCGCATCAGTGTAGCATCAGAAACCTTGAATTTTGTTATGAAGGGAGATAAGATTGGTGATTCTCACCTTACAATCTTTCCATGAAACAACGGATTCAGCGTAGGTACTGTCAGACCTTAGGTCCGGCAATCCACCTAGGGGTACCCGAGTGGTTGACTTGTAGGTGGGCGTTCGTCGAGCGATTAGCTTGATGGTACACAGGAGGCACTGATTTAGACAGGTTCGAGCTACCCGGAGGTATACCATATGTCCTGTGTCGGTGGTGATGTTTGTATTGCTTGTATGGTTCGATGTGATGCCCCTATCTGGGGACCCTTGCCCTCCTTTATATATCTAGGAGGTAAGGTTACAATATGAGTATTTACAATATGGGATTATGGGAGTCCTAGTAGGAGTCTACTATGACTCGGTGTTCTTTGGGCCGGCCGCCGCCGCCCTCGATGATGGGCCCTAGGATACCCATATCCCAGAAGCCCCCGAGCAACGTTCAGGCGCATGCCGAACAGTTGGTGAAGGAACGAGGCCGAAGGTGCTTCAACACTTGGTCGACACAAGGGTCGGCGGTGCTCCAAAGAAGAAAGAGCATACCCACACGACGCCGAGTTCCTTCTACGTAGTCGATCTGTTCTCATGAGGACTGAATAAAGGGTGACGATTAGGAGCACTATATGTACAGTAGTCTCCTAGAGTTGAGTTGGTTAGTATAAGCAGGCCGAGGCTCCAAAAAAGAAGTCGGACAACATGTTGCCGCAAAAAGTAGGGGAAAGCGTGCTATCACCAAAATCCGGCGCCCAGTCCCTGAGCATGCGAGGTCGGCTGTGACGATGGCTCCTCAGGAAATTGTGTCGCTGCAAGCCCAGCGGCCGAACCCGCTCGGCCTGCTTAAGGCGGCCGAGCAGGCGCAACAGGTTAGAGCAGCGTGCTGCTCGGTTAAGTTGTTCTTGCTCGGCGTGTGTTTATTCCGTTTGATACTGACTTTTTGCGACGGAAGGAACACCAAGTTGCCGCGCGTGCCAACCCCCGAGCATGCGAGGTCGGCCACGCGACGGAAGGAATGCCGATTCGCCGCACGTGCCAGCCCTTGAGCATGCGAGGTTGACCGCACGATAGAAGGAACGCCGAGTCGTTGCGCGCGCCAGCCCCCGAGCATGTGAGGTCGGCCGCGCGACGGAAGGAACGCCTAGTCATTGCGCGCGCTAGCCCCCGAGCATGTGAGATCGGCCATGCGATGGAAGGAGCGCCGAGTCACCGCGCGGCCGCGCGACGGAAGGAGCACCGAGCATGCGTGTTGGTGTTTGCCCCTGACGATCGTCAGGACGTGGTACGACAGGGTTGCCTTCATGCACCTCAGCCTCCCGCAGCGTGCCGCCGCCATTGCCTTCGTTCCGCACAGATGCCGAGTCACCGAGAGAGCGCCTGAACCATCATGTGTGCAGCGCCGCCGACTTCGTAGATGGAACTGGACGCTTCGAACTCCACTTCGCTGTCTCGAAATTGGGTGGGTCCGGTGGGTTCTCAGATCAGATCTGAGATTTGCTTAGGCGCGCCTCCACGCATGCAGGGAAGACGACGCGAGATTAATCTGTCATCAAGCTAGCGGGGTTTTCGAATTGAAAAAGCTCAACAATCACCCCTACCTGGCGCGCCAACTGTCGGACCTTATGACCGGCAATCCACCTGGGGTACCCGAGTGGTTGATTTGTAGGCGGACGTCGAGCGAGTAGCTTGATGCTACACAGGCGGCACTGATTTAGACAGGTTCGGGCTACCCAGAGATATAATACCCTACGTCCTGTATCGGTGGTGATGTTTGTATTGCTTGTATGGTTCGATGTGATGCCCCCTATCTAGGGACCCTGCCCTCCTTATATATCCAAGAGGTAAGGTTACAATATGAGTATTTACAATACGAGATTATGGGGGTCCTAGTAGGAGTCTACTAGGACTCGGTCTTCTTTGGGCCGGCCGCCGTCGTCCTCGATGATGGGTCCTAAGGTACCCATATCCCATAGGTACCCTACCAAAATGCAAATTTCAGTGTAGGCTGGCCATATGTCGAAGATTTTGAAGGTTGACAAGAAAGTTCAAGTACATTTATGGTCAGTACTCAGCAAATTCGATCTTACTCAACAATATTATGTAATGGTAGGTCTAAACCAAGGACATGACTTAGAGATTTATTTTTGGTGGAAAGCTTGTTTTATCAATGGTGTTAACACATGGAGGGTTTTCAAGATTCACTACATGAAAACACCCTAACATGTATCGGATGAAGATTGCCTTTGGTACCGGGTGTGACGACCGTTATCGGTTATTCTTTATGGGTTACTAATGACTCATCATCTGTAATGTCTATTACCAATAACAGTCATTGGTACCGTACCATAATTATGTTGCTGTCCGTTACCAATAACAGTCATTGGTAATAGGCGAAGTATAACATCCTTTACCAATAAGAGTCATTGGTAATAGGTGAAGTATAACGTCCTTTACCAATAAGGGCATTATATGAACACAGGTATGTGACTGACTGGAAATTGAGGTTCGAACCGCTTACCTCTGACCTCGCGTGTAGCCTCGTCTCTACCGCACCATACAGTCACTTGTGGCTCCATGAGATATGAATTGATTTTGTATTAAATCTGAATAGAGGCCAGTCTCACCCCATCACCCGCCCTAGAAATCATTTTCAAGGCGGGTTGCGCCATCACCCACCCCTATAATTTTTTTTATTTTAAAATATAGACATATTTCTATATATACTCATGCAACATATGTTTTAGATACCTCATGTGTTTTTTAAATGGTCAAAATATCACGATCACAATACATATGTTCAAATTGCATTCATATTCATATTCACTTATACTACATTCATTCTTTAGAATCCATAGTTATAGTCGTGTATGTCACAGCTAGTGTCTAAATAATCTTGTAATTCTAAACCATAAAAATTTTAGATCTTGCCAACCACTACAACTTTAATATAGATCAGCTCCACATCTGAGGTTGTTTGGAAAACTCAGAAATTCCAGATTTCAAAACTAGATACATTATATTGATTTTTTTTGGACATCTAAATATTCTCAAATGAAAAACATTATCAACTATAAAGTTTGTATTTATCCGAAATCATATGAAAAAGTTATGAATTTATTCGTAGGAGGCCATTCGCAAGGCGGGTCACCCCATCACCGTCCCTGGAAATGACTCCATTTCCAAGGGTAGGTGACGCCATGGCACGCCCCTTCAAATGCTTCTCCAAGAACAGGCAACAAGCTACAGTGACCCATTTTCTTTTATATGAACGGGTGACCTTTTGGTTCAGCCCTAAAAAAAATCATGGAGCCCCTACAAATCTTTTTTTGTAGTAGAGAATGCGGAAATTAAATACTTAATGACTAACTAGAGTCTATAATCATCATAGATGCCTCCGTTGTCATATAGCAATGTTGTTGTAGTAATCGTACCGATGATTATCTCCCCAAGCTTGAGAGCTTAAGGACTCCGAGATCAGAATACCAGTGATGATCAGCAGCGTCCTAGATGTCACCTGCAATGAAATTGACAAGAAGTTATAGTAGTTGAATTACTATGCAGTGCCCTAAGTATTAGGTGTTTTGGCTAATGATCATGAGCGCGTGTTTTCGACGATACTACGCAATCGCGTGTTTTTTTCATGGACTGTTTAGTCAAGAATGGTTTAAAGAAAAAAATATTTCAATGTTGTGTACCTGTCGCCCTAGAAAGTTTTGGATTGGTCTCTCAAAACAAAAGGTGCAGCAGGGCCCATCAGAACCTCGCGTCCTGGCCTCCGCGCTAGCTCCGAACAAATCGGCAGCGGTTTCTTTTTTCTGCCTTCTCTCTCCTCCACCTCGGACTCGGATCCTAATCAGCTAGCGACTTTGACGATTGTTGGAGACGCCCTTACATGGAAGTGTAGCACAGTGTTTTGTGAACAAAGGATCTAAATTACTTTATTATTTCCTAGAATCTAGTAAATGTATACGCTCCATTTTTATAGATATCATGTGAAACTTAAAACTACTAATATATTCTCGATTATTTCTCTATAATCCATTGAAAAAGATGGCCATGTTTTCACAGAGAAGGTAATAGTGCTCCCATGTGATTGCATCCGTTGGATGCAACACGAGCAGTGCTGGCCTGTTACAATGGTGGCAGTAGTATCATAAAGGGGTCGTGTAACAACCTAAAATTTTCCTATAGGTTTTGTTGAGTGCAAAAATTCGAATTTAAAAATTTTTGGTGAAATTGTGTGCATGCAAACCAACATATAAGAGTGTCTTCTATTTGCTCCCTAAATTCTTAGGCAATTTAAATTCAAATTTAAAATCAATTTGAAGTGCTAAGGATGAGTTAGTGTGATTTGGATTTATTTGGATTTATTTGGATTTTCGGTTGGTTTGAATTCAAATTCTAGATTTGAATTCAAACTCTAATTGACTAAACTAATTTCCAATCTTATTCCTGTTCGTGGGCCGAAATCTCGAATCAAAAGTCCATCTTTCACCCCTGAACTCTCTTCCCCGAGCCAGCAACCCAAGCAGCCCGGCTGGCCTTTCGGCCCAGCTGCGGCCCAGCCAGCTCTTCGCCGCGTCCCCGCCGCGTCGCCGCCTTCTCCCACTGACGCCGGGACCCCACCTGTCAGCTGTACCTTCTCCCCCGCGTCATCTCCTTCCTCGCGACGCCGCCGCTCTCTCTCTCTTCCGCGCGCCGCCCGTGACCCAACTGCCCGAGCTCCGTGCGGCCCGACGCGATTGCGCCGCGTGTCCGCAGCCGCTTGAGCTCCCCATCTCGCCGTCCGTGCCCAACGAAACCCTAGCGCCAATCGCCTATTTAACTCGCCGCCGGCCGTCTTCTTCCCCAAGCCGCGCCGCCCCTTTGGGGTTTCCTAGATCCAATTCGAGTGGGGGAGAGGGAGGAGGAGAACCAGGGGAGGGTCCGAGGAGGAGAAGAGGGAGAGAAGAGAAGCCGAGGCCCCTTCCCCGCAGCGCCGCCGCCGAAGCCATCGCCGCCGCTCGTGGA
>OAMR01000107.1:247766-280661 GCA_900205405.1 Echinochloa crus-galli
CGCCGCGCGCGCGTCGCGTCGCGCCGTGGCCATGCCACACGTAGGACCACACCAAGTCGCCACACGCGCACCCACAGAAGATCCCAGTTCAGCCACACCCAGATCCCGTGCACCCGGCTCTTGTGGACCTATCTCACGGTGCACCGTGGACTTGGTCCACCAGACCCGATCCAACAGCCACCCCCTTCATGGGCCTAATTCCCGCGTTTAAGTCTGTTTAACCCCCTTGAACTTTTCCGGCCCAATCGCTTTCGGCCCAATTCCAGCCCAGCCATCGTTTATTCTTTTTCGACCGTTGACCCGTTGACCGTTGACCGATCAACGCTGACGTAGGCAGACCCCACTGCTGACGTCATCCTAGGCAGACCCCACTGCTGACGTCAGCATGACGTCATGCTGACGTCAGCAGGCTAATTATTTATCTGATTTTCTTGTTCAGAAATATTTAATATTTTCAGAAAATGATTTAAACTTCGAAAATTAATAATAAATCAACCGTAGGTCACGAGTCGGCATCGACAGTCGGCACCTGCAGGAGCCGGGAGCGATGTGTTTTGACCGCAACATAGTATAGAGTTTGGTGTTATTTGGGTCTTCCTTCGTCGCTGTCTTAGTGTTTCTTTGCTAGTAGTTGCGTCTTATTTTTATTTTCGCGCAACCCTAGGAGCTCCAGAGAGTCAGGAGGAGCCGGACTACTACAACAACTGCTTCGACGAGGACGAAGACCTTTGCCCAGGTTCACGCCCGACCATCTCTGAAATACCTATTAGACATGCAAACTAGTATGCTAGCGCTTTACTTTACACGCATGATAAACTTGCACTGCCTTTGATATTATCCTGTTACCTTGCTACCTACTACTCACTCTATGAAATATGCTATGCTATGCATGTGTTGGGATGGATGTGATTTGATCTTCTTGGCGTGAGTTTGGGTGGTTTGGGAGGAGTAGTGCAGCTAGGCGGTGTAAGCGAGTAACAAATACGTGCATATCCAGCCTGCAACAAAATGGATTTTTTTTAGAGCTTGAGCACAGACAGGCAGAAGAATAAGAGTGAATGAAGTCTTACTGCAGCTTCTTGCAGATCAATGTTAACCATGGTTCGTCCTTCAGATATTCACGGATCATTTGGACAGCCTCCTTCACTGTAGAGGAAACAATATGGGTCTTTGCTGTGGGCTGTGTCTCAGGTTGGTTGCGGACTAGCCTTGCAGCCCGGATGGATTCCTGGAGTGCCACCTCTGCAGAGTGTAAACTATACGTATAGCCGTGTCCACGGTTACGGACGACCCATTTCTGATAAGCCCCGACTAGTATGGGAATCTGCTTTCTTACCTCATCCTTTGATTTGGGTTATGAGAGATAGGTCCAGCTGAGGCTGTTGAGACAAGGTGGGGAGGGAGCTCACCGAGTCGACTAGTGAGTGAGAGGTGTTGGCGGATAATGATTTGCGGGAACCTGCCGTGGCAGGACGAGCCCGATGGGAAAATGTGAGGCTGATGGTTGGTTTTGGAGGACGAGCCCGATGGGAATGTGAGGCTGATGGTTGGGTTTGGGTTAATGATGTATGAGTGTGAGCAGGAGTTGGTGGTGAGATGAAATTGGGATATTGCTGCTGCTTGCATAAGAAACCCTGGCTTAAACCTTGATTATTTCTATATCCTTAGAATAGGCCACCTTTAAAGCTTGCATCATGTTATGGTTGGTGACGTGGACCTGTCCCATTTCCTTGGGGACAGACTTTGGGTTCTCAGGTGAAGACCCCGACCACGAGGTCAACCAGGACGGGTGGTACGACTGAAGGTTGTGCGCTACGCTCAAGGATGCCTGTGGAGGAGGGGACCCTGTTGTTCTAGCTACCGCTGCGCAGATGTTTCCTATTGTCGTTTTAGCCGAGAGGGCTTGTACCTGACGCTTTGTCTTTATATGAGTCATGTAATGAATCTTTTATCGTTGTATGGATGTGATATTCGACTGAGATGAGTTCTGTACGAGATAGCTGCTATTCCTGGGACTATCTCAAGAGTACAGGGAGTCGGGTTCTCGTCGGTGAGAATCCGGTTTGTCACAGGTCGCGACAACTAGCTTACTGACAGACAAGACTCGCTGCCTACGGTGGAGGACAGCATATGGTGGTCTTTTGTGCATGATTCACGAGCTGGCAGTGCACATGTACTACACATCACTAAAAACGTACAATTGGGAAGAAACGTGTATCACGTCAACCTGATGAATTAACCTCACCTAAACATGACTCCTCTCGTGTTTTTCCTTCAAACGTCACATAGAATGCAAAAGATACAACTATTTTTACCCTTGATGTTTATGTAAAGATATAGTTAAACAAGGAAACTCATACTGAGTTGGCATGCATGTTAGGGTTCTACATTTGGCCTTGGATACCTTGAGAGGTCGGGCTTTGATCCATTCCTGCATGATCCGGCCTTGGGCTTGGCGACGGACTTGGCAACCTTGCCGGCGATGAGGAAGGACAAACATCTTCTAGAGGTGACGATCCAGGAATTAGAGTCCTTGCCGAAGGATATTTTGTGCTTACGCCATGACACAAATTAAAAGAACCAATCTTTGTCCCGAAGTTTCTTCTTATCATCTTGTCTTTGGATGTTTAACTCCACTTTATGAAACTTGTTCTTAACCAGAGCATGGATATTGACCGTGGTGTATCTATTGGTGTGGTGATCAAGCACCAGAAGCCACGATCCTGAGGGACACGTCGAAAATCTGTTTGTGTTGAATAATAAGTTGGTTTCATTCAAAATTACTCGATCGCACGACAGGTCAAAAATTTCAACAACATCATAAAAGGCTAGCTATAAGAGAATTTACAGCAGTCATCCTGAGCGAAGAGTCATACTGATAGGGCAATTGTTGGTTTCAGCCTCCTTGGCAGAGCTCAATATCTAGGTGATTCTCTTAGAGGAACTATCATGCATGCGGCAGACACAAAAGAAACCACTCTTTCCATATATAACCACTGCGGCAGTGATTTCTCCTACAAAATTTGGTTTGGCACTTGGCAGAGCTGCTCCGAGAATCACCCTAGGAACTCTACAAGCTAAGCTAGCTCTCCCAAACAATATATCCCAGAATCATAAGGACGTACGGCATCGTTTTACAGTATTTTCACGGCACATCGGAGAAGACTAATATAATAACCTCGCATGCAAATTAACCTCCAATTTGTTCGAGTGCAAGGATTTTAAGATACGTACGTGCTGCATTTCTGCATTGCTGGCCGGCCCCTACAAGGCTACAAGACACGGCAGTATCGGTACAAACCGTGTAATAATTTGAGCAACCATTGTATCAGTTGTGGACACGTGGTGCATGCTTGCATTGGACCAGCACAGGGCCGAGCTGCCAGCCGCGGCAGATCCAGATGATTCTGCCTACCATGTCAGGATCATGAAATATGGTGGTAGCATATTGTCATAAAAGGGTTCACGTGCTAGCTGTCGCCTACGCTCACTGATACTGCACATATACTCTGCATTACCGACACGCTTGGCAAAGAAACAACGTTTATCACGGCAAACTGATGCATGAATCTCACCTAAGGACACATTCCTAACGTGTATTTCTTTAAAACGCTAGAAAGAGTAATAATCGTAAATAGATGTCCAACTATTTTTACCCTTGATGCTTCTCTAAAAATATAGTTAAACAAGTAGACGACTGTCACTGAGTTAGCATGTTATGATTCTACGTTCTTGTACATAATAATGCAGTGAAATATACCGTGTGTAGACTGCAAATGAAACCAAACAGCAATATATCCATGCACTTCTCCAAACAATAGTACGTGGATTCTGCTCTTAAAAAGCACTGATATACCCACTCACGAGTCACCAGTGAATATCTTTTTTAGATAATGGATTAAGAAAATCCGGCCTTGACCAAGAGACTACGGCCACCAGCGAATATCTTGCCTGCATAGGTTGTTCTTTTGACTCCATTTCCTTTACTATTTCTATGCCATCATATAACGACCACCCTAGCTTCTTACCTTCACTGATCGTCATGTATATATAGAAACAGCAACTATACACAAGATGCAGAAGAGCAAATTAAGCTAGCAGAGGAAGGTGAGTACTTGACAGCAATGAAGATCCGAAGCCTCAGCCCCCCTTCTGCAGCCATAGCGATTGCCTCCTCCGCTGTCATCGTAGTTCTCTCTGCCATGGCCCTAGGAGCAGCTGCAGCCGTCGTCGAGCACACATTCATTGTAAGCAAAAGATCTCCTCGATCTCTCCTGTCTCTGGTCTCGATCCGTTCACTACCATTTCTAATTATCAAAGAAATAACTAGGACTAGGCGAGCTGCTTGATTTATGTACAGTAGATTGCGACCAAAACTAGGAGAATCTAGCTATATGTGTGGCTGCTTGATTTAGCTTACTCGAACATGCATGTACATATATGTAGGTGAGCCAGATGTATATGAGACATTTGTGCAAAGAGACTCTAATCACCGTGGTGAACGGGCAATTCCCAGGGCCAGCGATAGAGGTCAACGAAGGAGACTCTGTGGTCGTTCATGTCGTCAACAAGTCACCCCACAACCTCACAATCCATTGGTAATCTAATAACAAAGCTAGTCAGCCTGTATTTCACAGAAATATATACTATAATTTCGAATGCTAGGATAAGTCATTAACAAACTCGGTTTAATCATGATGTGCCTTTCATTTCATACTTTCTGATGCAGGC
This sequence comes from Echinochloa crus-galli, assembly GCA_900205405.1. Classification (NCBI taxonomy): domain Eukaryota; kingdom Viridiplantae; phylum Streptophyta; class Magnoliopsida; order Poales; family Poaceae; genus Echinochloa; species Echinochloa crus-galli. Next base: position 252,498 of record OAMR01000107.1, read on the forward strand.
ATGGGGTGAAGCAGCGGCGGAACTGCTGGGCTGACGGGGTGCCAATGATTACCCAATGCCCAATCGAACCGAAGAAGAACTTAACCTATCGATTTGATGTCACCGGGCAGGAAGGAACCTTGTGGTGGCATGCACATACCTTCAGCCTTCGCGGAACCTTGCATGGTGCTTTCATCATCCGGCCAAGACATGGGGCCTATCCATTTTCGAAGCCGCATAAGGAGATACCCGTTGTGATAGGTATGTTAATTATTTTACATTTGATCATCTGAGATCTGAGCATATAGGAAAAGTACACGTCGAACAACGAAAAATGTCTACTTAGACCATTCTTAGTACATGTTTGTACTCTCTTTTTTAGTTTCGGAGGTGTGATCAAACTTACACGGTTTCGTAAATTATAATTTGACTATTTATTTATCTTATATTATATTATTTATAGTTATAAAATTATAATTATTAGAGAGTATATTTGAATAGAAATCTAACCATATGAATTTTGTACTAAAAGATTAAAAATTGTTGGATGGATTATGAGTCAAAGGTTGTAGTGTTTGAAACTTGGTATTCATGCGTGCCTTACAAACGAAAATGGAGCGAGTAAAAGTTTTCATCTTGTAAATAGCATACCATGTTAGGCAAAAATGAAGACATGGCATGAAATTTACGAGAAGAGAGTAGAGTTGGGTTTCATTATGATAATTTGGTGTACACAGTTACCAAGGGCGTTGATACAAGAATACATTGAGAAGGTTTGGATTTCGTCTTCAGACATTCATCAATTACATTTGTCACATAGAGGAAACATTTAAATGATATACTGGTAAATGAAAGAATCAAATGAATCTTTGCATTAAGAGATCTAATTTCATTCGTCAACACTCAAAACACGTTAGATGACATCGTACTCTTGAAAATCATGCAAATAAACCCTGTACAAAATATATATGTTTTAATTTTGCATGGCTCAAAATCGTGTGATTATTGTGGCTGATGGGTGGTTGTGGCGCTCGCGTTCATGGCAGGGGAGTGGTGGGAGATGGACCTTGAACAATTGGACAGGGACTTCGAGAATGGTTTCCAGCTGGCTCACCCCAGTGGAGCCACTATCAATGGCAAGCTTGGGGACACCTTCAATTGCTCCGGTAATCTATTATGTCATATGCATAGATGCTGAAAACAACAGTTTTCCTTCTTACTGAATGGAGTACTAGCTTCCACTATGAAGGGGCTGTGGAAGATGGCTATGTGCTGGACGTGGAGTCCGGCAAGACCTACCTGCTGCGAGTAATCAACGCTGCTCTTTTCGCCGAGTACTACCTCAGGATCGCTGGGCACAAGTTCATGGTGGTCGCTGCCGATGCCAACTATGTAAAACCTTACATCACGGACATCCTCTCCATTTCACCAGGAGAGACGGTGGATGCCTTGGTTGTCATGAACTCTACCCCTGGCAATTACTACATGGTTGCCAATCCCAACCGGGCACCGTTGCCCGACCCCCAGATCCCTGTATTTGCCACGAGAGGGTTGGTGCAGTACAAATACAACCAGATGCAAGACAAAGAAGAAGTAGAAGGTGCTTCATCCACTGTTGTTTCGGTGGTGCCTGATATGCCTGGCCCATACGACACCGTGACCTCCTTGTACTTCCATGGCAACCTTACCGCCTTGTACCGACCTCATCAGCCGCTGGTACCAACGCAAGTCGACGAACGCATGTTCATCGCTCTTGGCGGGGGTATGCTGTGCCGGCAAGGCTGCCACATGAACGGGAGTAAGGAGTGCATGGCTGTGGCCACCATGAACAATGTCTCCTTCCACCTTCCTGAGACTGTGGCTGTTCCACTGCTGGATGCAGAGTACTGCCATCGCAACTGGACAGCCATGGGTGGCGTTGATCTGTACACGCTGCCGGACAGGCCACCGAAGGCGTATGACTTCACAGACAAGGCCTTGATCCCATGGGGCTCTGCAGAGAGGTCACTAGAGGCGACAACGAGGGCGGCGGCTGTGAGGCGGTTCCAGTATGGTAGTGTGGTGGAAATTGTGTTCCAGAGCTGTGCGCTGCTGCAGAGCGATGCCAACCCGATGCACCTCCATGGGCATGACATGTTTGTGCTCGCACAGGGGCTTGGAAACTATGAAGAGGCCAGGGATGTGGCAAGGTACAACCTGGTGGATCCCCCAGTGAGGAACACCGTGCTCGTCCCAAGGCTAGGGTGGGTTGCCATCCGATTTGTTGCGGATAATCCAGGTATGTACAAGATTTACATGTAATGGTTCGGGTGCAGAAGTCACACCTTCATCATCTAATGCTTTGTCTTGTGTGTGTTTTACAGGTGTTTGGTACATGCATTGCCACTTTGACTTCCATCTGTCAATGGGTATGGCAGCATTGTTTATTGTAGAGGACGGCCAGACAGCCGCCACATCCCTCCCTCCACCTCCAGTTGATTTTCTAACATGTGGTCGTGGCAATAATCTCTTGTCAGATGAAAATCACCTTAAAACAAAGGAAACTCAAGGCCCACAGATAAACTGAGTTCAATTGAAACTCAGGCTACTAGCTTTTAAATAAATGATATGTATGGTTGCACAACATGTATAAGTTAAAACAAAAAAACATGTGAGCCGAAGTTGTATTTTGTGATGAAATATGAATACAAAGTTGTCCGCCCTTTGAATACAACATTGAATTCAAAGACCTTTCTACCGTCTTCATTACCACAAGTACCCGTCATGCTGAGAGATGGAAAAAAATGCCCATGTCATCGTCACAACGTACCACACCATGGTAAGTACCGGGCATCGTGTCCATTACTTGAGATGTGTTATAAAGTACATAATACGTATACAAAAGTACATACAACAACCAGCCTGTCCAGCTTATTAGGTAAAAAAATATTATAAAAGCAAAGCCAACTCATGATCTGATGGCATCAAGCAATGGTAAGTATGAGTTCCTACAGGGTTCGACCTATACATAGATGAAAAGATACAATTACATGTCATTCATTGTGAAATGAATAATCACTGTTTGGAGACCTATCTGCAATTTGAACATGATTGTAGGTGGAACTGGTTGCTGCAACAAACATCATGAGGTGAAAACTTCAGTTCAAGATATAAGATAAGTATGATGAAATGTCACGGCCGTCGTGAGCACAACCATATCGCCGGTGGAGTGCAACCGACATCCATCGATATCCCAATCTACTACAGGCATCCACCACTCCCGCCGTCGAGATTAATAATAATGCCTTTGCCAAGCTCAATTACGTCATGTGTTTTTACCACTAAGGCAATTGTTTTATTGTTTGACTAGGAATTTTTCTATACCCTACCATCTAGTTTGTTGTATGGCTTCCCTTGTCTATCAGGTTGGATACAAATGCTCCCTGATTTGGATACAAGCTCTATCCAGTCTGATTTGGGCAGGGACAAAGATCGCTCAGACATGGGGCGTGCTGCACTACTAAGAGATAATTTGGAAGAACTCCACTTTTTTTTCAAAGGGCAGTTTAAAAGTACCCCCGCTCCTATTTTTCTCGGATGGCATTGTAGCATCCACCTTGTTACTTGAAATCAGTTTCCTGGGGCGCAAGATGCAGCGTATTGCCCTTAGAGATCGAAATTATTTTTAGGTGTAGATCAAATCATGACCCACCCCCTAGAAATCGTGCATTAGAGGGGCAGGCCACGTTTCATACTTGAGCAATATATTGATTCCAAAGTCTAAGTATGTCTAGCCAGAGAGGAGTTCAACGATCTTCTGCAAGTATTGACTTGACTTGGTTGCTTCCAATGCTTGCCCATCAAGGCATCAACACATATCGAGCGAAGAAGCTTATCTTTGTTCATTCACAATGGGTGTTCAAACAATGCATGCATGTTTAAACCATTGTATCCTGTACTGAGGTGATGCATTCAAAATTTTGTTCGAATACCAGTATGTGGTGCAAGTTGTTATATAAAAAAACAATACCAGTTACTATGGTGAGAATGAAAGAGGAATGGTGGGAAGAAATTTTTGCCAGTCATGAGCAAGAAGACATTCCCTTAGGCAATGATATTAAGAAGAGAATGATTCCAGCATTGGTCATGTGGTAAGTGCCGGTGGCAGATTGCTTAAGGCATTTGTTCACAAATGCTAAGAATGTTGAACTTATGTGCTGGTCGGAATCAAAAAAAAGCACAAGAAGGGTGACGGAAAGCTCCGACATCTAGCCGATACTGGTCATGGTGATTTAAATAACAAACTGAACCCACTTTTTACTATGATGTTGAGATGACTTGGTACCACTTCTGTTAGTAAATATTAATTCTGTTGTTCTTGAATTGGGATATTTGATTAGTTACACCAGTTTCCATTTAATTTCAACCATTTTCCCATTCCGTATGACCTCTGTTTAGCTTGATATAAGTAGCTGAGTTCAATTGAAACTCGGGCTACTAGCTTTCAAATAAATGATATATATGGGTGCACATGATGTATAAGTTAAAATAAAAAAATATGTGGACTATGAAGTTGTGTTTTGTGATGAAATATGAATACAAAGTTGTCCGCCCTTTGAATACAACATTGAATACAAAGACCTTTCTGCCGTCTTCATTACCACAAGTTGCCCGTCATGCTGAGAGATGGAAAAAAAAGTCCATGTCAATCATTATGAAAAGATAGAATTACATGTCAATCATTGTGAAATGAATAGGACCACGGTTTGGAGACCTATCTGCAATTTGAACTTGATTGTAGGTGGAACTGGTTGCTGCAACAAGCATCATGAGATGAAAACTTTAGTTCAAGATATAAGATAAGTATAATGAAATGTCACTGCCGTCATGAGCACAACAATATCGACGGAGCGCAACCGACATCCATCGAGATCCCAATCGCTGCTACAGGCATCCACTACTCCCGTCGCCGAGATTAATAATAATGCCTTTGCCAAGATCTATTACGTCATGTGTTTTACCACTGAGGCAATTGTTTTATTGTTTGACTACGAATTTTTCTATACCCTACCATCTAATTTGTTGTATGCATGGCTTGTTGGATACAAATACTCCCTGATTTGGATACAAACTCTATCCAGTTTGATTTGGGTAGGGACAAAGATCGCTCAGACATGTGGCAGGCTGCACTACTAAGAGATAATTTGGAAGAACTCCACTATTTTTTTTCTAGGGGCAGTTTAAAATATTTTTCTCGGGTGGCATTGTAGCATCCACCCTGTTACTGAAAATTGGTTTCCTGGGGCGTAGGATATGATGCAGCGCATTGCCCTTAGAGATCAAAACAATTTCTAGGTGTATACAAAAACATGACTCGAAATCATGCATTAAAGGGGCAGGCCATGTTTCATACTTGACATATTGATACCAAAGGCTAAGTACGTCTAGCCAGAGAGGAGTTCAACGATCTTCTGCAAGTATTGACTTGACTTGCTTTCTTCCAATGCCTAACAAACTGCCCATCAACACATATCGAGCGAAGAAGCTTATTGTTCATTCACGATGGGTGTTGAAACAATGCATGCATGTTTAAACCATTGTATCCTGTACTGAGGTGATGCATTCAAAAGTTTGGTATGTGGTGCAAGTTGATACAAAAACAATGCCAGTTACTGTGGAGAGAATGAAGAGGAATGGTGGGAAGAAATGTTTCGCCAGTCATGAGCAAGAACACATTCCCTTAGGCAATGATATTAAGAAGAGAAGGATTCCAGCATTGGTCATGTGGTAACTGCCGGTGGAAGAAAAAAATTTCGCCAGTCATGAGCAAGAAGACATTCCCTTAGGCAATGATATTAAGAAGAGAAGGATTCCAGCGTTGGTCATGTGGTAACTGCCGGTGGTGGATTGCTGCGCATTTGTTCACAAATGCTAAGAATGTTGAACTTATGTGCTGGTCGGACTCAAAAAAAGCACAAGAAGGGTGACGGAAAGCTCCGACATCTAGCCAATGCTGTTCATGACGATTTAAATTACAAACTGAACCCACTTTTTACTATGATGTTGAGATGACTTGGTACCACTTCTGTTAGTAAATATTAATTCTGTAGTTCTAGAATTGGGATATTTGATGAGTTACAGCAGTTTCCCTTTAATTTCAACCATTTTCCCATTCCGTATGGCCTCTGTTTAGCTTGATATAAGTAGCTGGTTTACCCATATAAGGTTTTGTGGTGATATATGTCTCCTCGAAATTGCAATGGAAATTTTGTCTCCTGGAAATTGCAATACTTAGTTTACTTTAAAGTTAGTGACATTCAGCTAATGCAATATTGCAGCTTGAGGGATCTTTGCATTATAATTATACTTACCAAACATATTTGTTTTAATATTGTGATACCTATGTCATAGAGTGTTTTATTAGTTTCCATCACACAATTATTGCCCTGTGATAAGCACTTGGCGATGTGCTCTGAAAATTTTCAGGTTGAGGATCTAATGAGCAAGGAACAAGTACTTAGGAGATGTAGGAAATTTGAAGAATGAGAAGAGACTTAATGGATTTGGCCAATCCATAACCGTTTTCTAATCTTTCTAATTCATGATGAAATTGGGCTACAATTTTGTGGCAGGCCTGAAAAACAATTGGGCCTAAAATACCAAATGAAACGTGCATGAAAATGGGGCTAAAGATCTAGTAATCGGCAACTGGGCAGCCATGTAATTAGTATCCATGTTTGCATCCCCGTGGCGATTGTTTTTTATGTTTATTTTCGTCACTAACACTGAACTTAGGCTAGGCTATGCAGGGTTACAGCTGTTATGTGACCGTCGAGAAATGACACAGATTGTGTTAATATGTGACTATTTTGTCGAACCATCACGTAGGTTAATACTATGACACTCAGTACATGATGGAATCTGAAAACATTAAAATCAATACTTTGTGACAGTTTTCGTGTGATATATATGTGAAAAAAATAATCTGTCCTGGATTACAAGGTTTTTTTATAGTGTAGTGTGGAAAATTTTTGATGATAAGTACCAGGATTTTGCAAAGGATATGCAAAAAAACGTTTCGTTTACATTGAGTAGAGACGGAATGAATCTGTTTAGTAAAATGACCGACAGTCGTAGCGGGTCTGAGATGTTGTTTGTGTACAACCTGCATTATTCATGATTGTGCTAGAAGCGCGCAAGGACCATTTTTTTTATTCATCCTTATATAAGGCCGAAGCATCCTAGTATAGATTTAGATGTTTTCCTTGAGCCTTTGATGTAAGAAATAAAAAAATTATGGAAAAAATGGTATCCATATTACTGATGGTTTTACAAAGCAACCATTCACTTTAAGAGCCATTTTCTTTGTTACCTTCCAAGATTATCAGGTGTTTTCTGTTCTGTCAAGTCAGATCAAAGGTAAGACGAGATGCATTATATGCACTTCTATATAGATATTGATCTAAAACGGGTGTTTACCTAGGGTATATGCGTTTCTCAGTGGAATGACATTGCTTTCGAAATAAGAGATTTTATAAATATTTTCTGTCATGAGTACCTTTTTACGATTTTGTAAAGAATATAATATAGGTATTCTCTGATGAAATAACACTGTCACGGTCATGAATCCATTGTATGTGAGGATTTTCCGGTAATATAAGTGAACCCCTTTTTATTGTAGTTTATTTGTAAACTAATTTATGTGCCCTAGCTAAACAATATATATTTGAGTATACACAGATCGGAGGAGAGAGATGAAAGCAATTACTGATAGCAGACCACCCAGTGAATTTTTACGTCGACCAGAGCAGACGGCTGATGCGCTAGTGATTCATCTGCGCCCACCACTTCTTCATGACACGACACAATTCAAAGTCATGATAAGGTGTTGCCCCACCTATTGCTGATTGACTGCTCGGTTGTCTACCGCGTGGTTCACGTGCTGGCGGTGGCCAATTCACCTTCTGGTGACCAGACATTGCACATGTACTCTGCATCACTGGCATGCTTGTGAAGATTTTGTCCATATGGTAATTAACGCTATCAGACTGACAAATGTTGCTACTTTGTTTGTATGAGACGTGTGGTGTCATATGCCTGCAGTGACCTTGCCCGTCTCAGATCTACCGGTGCAGATGGTACTTAATGCTATATGTCTGATAAATACTGCTACATCTGATTGTATGAGATGGTGCTAGTCGCCCATGAAATGCCTACGGTGATTTTTTTTCAGTATCACAATTTACCGGCGCTGTCTTCCATAGTGATGCATAGGGCTATAATGCAGGTAGAACTCACCGGGTTGGTGTGCGTGCCTATCTATACGAGCATCCTTTTCTCTGTGTCGTTTTCCATAACTAGCAAAATACACACACGACACACGTGAGGTACCTTTATTATGGGGTTATATTAGACTATATAGTTGTCAGCTCGTGAGATGGGTAAAAAAATTATATGATGAGAAAAGTAATATCAAAAATTTTATGATGAGAAAAGTAATATCAAAACGACATAAACTTTCTAACTAGAAACATCTTTCGAACCCATGACCTTTCATATCACGTCTAGATTCCCCACCATGTCGCATGCACATTACATCTAATTAGATAGGAGATATTTTCCTTTTAAATTAACTAGTAGTGCCCCTTTAATACCGATGTTAATATGTACTTTAATACCGGCTGGTTACTCCAAATGTTATTATAAGGGGAAAAGTCTAAATTATTATCCTCAAGTATGGACAAAATTCAGACCATAAAGTATGTTTTGATCCGTTTTATACCCCAACTATCTCAATTGGTCCAGTGTACCTCTTCGTAAGATTTGCCTTTTTTTGTTTCTCCATGCGCATATGTTATTTTGAGTTGAAATTTTGTGGTATAATAGAGCCGATCATAAATTATATTTAGAAAATATATTCTTATTTTTCAATATTATTTTGAAAGGCTATGCTATGTAATAATAAATTAACTATAATCAAACAAAATTTTATAAAAAATAATGATGAAAAATTCTTATTATATTTTTGGAAAATACTATATGTGGGTCTCTATCATTCCACAAAATTCTATGTAGATTGGAAAATACTATATGCGGGTCTCTATCATTCCACATAATTTTAAACACCAGTTGTGCATGGAGAAATAAAAAAGATAAATCTTATAAAGAGATAGATTGAACTTATTGAGATAGTGGTGGGTGTAAAATGAACTAAAACATACTTTAGGTCGGATGGTGCTACTAACTGGTATTAAAAATATTTTAGTTTTAGTACCGAATGGTAACACCAACTGGTACTAAAAATAACCTTTCAATATCGGTTGGTGTTACGCAGACTGGTATTAAAGGGTGTCCGAGCCTTCCATCCACCACAAATATACCGGCAAAACAGGTATATTTGTGATGGATCGAAGGTGGATTTTCTAGTAGTGTATGGCGTGTAGATTACTTTGGATTGACACTTGTCTCCAACATCAGGGTGTATCTGCCCCTGGCCATCGCATGATCATACGGCATGTATATATATGCTTCTCTTCATACTCTAACTTGCAAGGTGTCTGCACATCCAGGGCAAAGTGTGGCGTGTATAACCTTGACCACATCGTGCACTATTCGGAATGAACATGTTTGGTTCAGCAGTTTTAAACGTGAACGTATCACAGAGGGTTAAACTTAGTGGTGTGCCGACCAATCGTAATACAATATGATCCATGCCGTTATACGGTATGTGTAATATTTCCAGGATTAAGAGCATCTCCAAAAGCTCTTGTATATGCTTTTTGTTAGCTAAAAAAAGAAAACAGAGGAAAAAAAACCTCTATGCCCCTCGTTATTTTTTCCGGCTCGCAATCCGGCGCCCTCCGCTCGCTAGTTTTACCGATCCCCGCAGGCTCGCCATCACTCCCTCGCGGGCGGGCGATTCCTTTTTCTCGCTCCTATTTTGCCGCGCCCGCGCCGTTTTCCCGTCCAGGTTGCGGTAGCGTAAAAGAAGGGTGGCGGCGGAGTTAAAAAAGGAGAAAAAACGGCAGAGGAAAAAAATAGAAGCGAAATACGGGACAGCGTCAAAAAAAGGAGGAGAAAAGACGGGGGAGGAAAAAAGATCGAAGGAAAAAATACGGGGCGGCGTTAAAAAACGAAAAGAAAAAATGGCGGAGGAAAAAAAGATAGAAGGAAAATACAGGGCGGCGGCAACATAGATCTTGGAGGAAAAAAATGATGTGGATCCAGTTTTGAATTTAAATCCTATGTTTTACCTAGTCTCTTGGATTACGCCATAGAATTATGTGGTTTTCTATTTTTACAGAAGGGTCAATGTCTAAATTTAACTAACAGGACTCTTGGAGATACTCTATATCGATTCACTCCGAAAACCTCTTTACGCCGTTTGACACGGCACACAGGGGCGGAGCAAGGGCCATTTCATGATGTCCATAGACACCAATGGAATTTGCCAAGTTCTATCAAAAATAGGAGTTTGTTTCTGTTAATCACATGCATGGATGATACCATGATTATATAGAGATTGCACCAATGGTTATTTTTCGTAGATGCGCCCCTGACAGTATATATATATATTTTCCTGGTCCTAATTTGTGCTGTTTAGCTCCATGCCCTATATTGACGTAATTAAATAGCTAGATGGAGTTAGCTTAGCGTATACCTGGCGGTCCTGAGTAGAGGTTGGGCGCCGGTAACAAATGTCCAGCATATGGGGTTTTTTTTCGCAGTTTTCCCAATCATTCAGAGTTTCAGACCCTTATTTGTTAAATAGTCCTAACAACCACGTGCTAGCTCTCTTTCACTGGCCGTCATATTCATATATATATATATATATACAAGTACCCGTTAGATATAACAGAGCAAAGCAGAGGAACTGAAGTTGAAAACAATGAAGATGCGGAGCCTCAACCTCCCTATTGCAGCCACAGCGGTTGCCTCTGCTGTCGTGGTAGTGCTCTCTGCCATGGCCCTAGGAACAGCTGCAGCCGTCGTCGAGCACACATTCGTTGTAAGCATGATGTTCTTGGATGTCTCTGGCCGGTCTCTATCGTTGATCATTTCTTCACTCATGTTATTAATGAGCTTCCATTTTAATTGTATATACATCGATACAAAAGTACAACTAGGAGAATCGATCTATAGTTGTGGCTGCTTGATTTAACTTGCTAGAAAATATGTGTAAAAATGTAGGTGAGCCAGATGAATATGAGGCATGGGTGCAACGACACGCTGGTAACCGTGGTGAATGGGCAATTCCCAGGGCCAGCGATAGAGGTCAATGAAGGAGACTCTGTGGTCGTCCATGTCGTCAACAAGTCACCCAACAACATCACAATCCATTGGTAATCAAAACAATATCCAAAGCTATCCCTCGATCTCGAATTCTCGATCCCTTCAATCTGTTCCCAAGCAAGAAAATGTCCAGCCTGTAACTGAAATAAATAAATCAGTACGTTTCAGAGATTGGAGGGATGAATTGAATGAGAAATTTGATGAAATCCTTGTCTCTCCGTCCATTCCGGTTTCTGATGCAGGCATGGAGTGAAGCAGCGTTTCAACTGTTGGGCTGACGGTGTGCCTGTTGTCACCCAATGCCCCATTCTGCCGAACCAAAACTTCACATACCGGTTCAAAGTCGATGGGCAGGAAGGCACTCTGTGGTGGCATGCTCATGTTACCTGCCTCAGGGCAACCATGCATGGTGCCTTGATCATCCGGCCGAGACACGGGGTCAGCTCGTATCCGTTCCCCAAGCCTCATAAGGAGATTCCAATCGTTATAGGTTTGTGAGTTTTCAGTCATTTGATGATCATAAAAAGAACGAGGGCATATATAGCAACTAATGCTGAGTTTCAATTAGGCTCTCCCTTGTTTAGGTCATGGAAAAATATATACTATTCGTCCTATATATGGCAAGTAGACTATATGTTTCAACATTGTTTTATTGGTTGCGTAACTAGTTAGCGGATTAATTTGCACCGAATTATTGGCACTAGGTTCATAGCTAAATCTATGGTTGCAGGGGAATGGTGGCAGATTGATCCTGATCGGTTGGACAGGCACTTGAAGGCCGGTAACCTGCGTGATAACGCAACTGCAGCCGCAATGAACGGCAAGCTTGGGGATCTTTACAACTGCTCCGGTAACCATTTACAGGATAGATGCTGCTCACCAAAAAGGATATATTTTCAACTGATAAAAGTAAGTAACAGTTCATTTTAAAACTGAAGGGGTCAAGGAAGATGGGTATGTGCTGGACGTGGAGCCTGGCAAGACCTATCTGCTACGGGTAATCAACGCGGCACTCTACAACGAGTACTACCTCAAGATCGCCGGGCACAAGTTCACGGTGGTTGCCGTTGACGCAAACTACGTCAACCCCTACACCACCGACATCATCGCCGTCGCGCCCGGCGAGACCGTCGACGTCCTCGTGGTCGCCGACGCGCCGCCGGGCAGGTACTACTTCACCGCCCTCGGCGACCAGGCCCCAGAGCCCGAACGGCAGATCCCAAAGTTCGTCACGAGAGGCATGGTGCAGTACATTACCAGCCACAGCTCCGGCGACGGCACGGCGCCTCCATTCACGAGCCGTGCCGCCGCCGGAGAAGCCGCAGGAGAAGCAGCACCACCATGTCTTGATGCGCCGGTGGCACCTGTTATGCCCGACCAGCATGACATAATGATCTCCTACTACTTCCACGGCAACTTGACCAGCCTAAACCACACACGGCGGACGCCGGTGCCGGCGGGGCCCGCCGATGAGAGCATGTTCATTACTCTTGGCGATGGCTCTGTGTGCCGAGATGGAGGCGTGTCCTGCAAGAGAAGCGGCAACCTCGAGTCCATTATTGTGGCCACCATGAACAATGTCTCCTTCCAGCTCCCAGCCGTGACTAGGCCACTGCTGGAGTCGCACTACTACCACACCGGCGACATGGAGTTGTTTCAAGAACTTCCTGGCCGGCCGCCGATGCGCTTCAACTACACTGACCTTTCCTTCACCTCATGGGGGCCAACGGAGGCGCCGCTGGAACCGACGGTGAAGAAATCGGTGGCGCGGCGGTTCCGGTATGGCAGTGTTGTGGACATTGTGTTCCAGAGCACGGCGGTGATGCAGAGCGACTCCAACCCAATGCATCTACACGGGCACGACATGTTCGTGCTTGCACAAGGGCTCGGCAACTATGACGCGGCAACGGATGTGGCCAAGTACAATCTAGTTGATCCGCCGGTGAGGAATACCGTCCTTGTTCCCAATATCGGTTGGGCTGCCATCCGGTTTGTGGCAGATAATCCAGGTGCGTATATATCTGTCCGTTGAGTTGCTTTTGGTGGCTCAAAAATGTTTATATGCAACATTTCTTTGACATTTGAAGATTACGGGGTGACAATGCTTTGTCTTGTATGTGTACAGGGATATGGTATATGCATTGCCACTATGAGTTCCATTTAGCGATGGGCATGGCGACGGTATTCATTGTAGAGGATGGGCCAACAGCGAGCACATCCCTTCCACCTCCACCTTCAGAGGGTTTGGCATGTAACCATGGCCATGATCAACTCCTGCCCAGTGAACTCTACCTGAAAACTACAGAAACTGAAGTTGAACGCGTCAAGGAAGTCTAAGAGATAAACTTGACCTGAAGTTTTTTGAAATAAATCAAGTATAAACGAATTATAAACTTTTTCGTCAAGAAATAATCATTCTCGTCTAGAGGCTGTATGAAGTACGTGTGCTCCAGAGTGAATTCAGCTCGGTTGGGCTCCAGAGTGAATTCTCGTCTAGAGGCTGACTGCCCTGATGGAGGTGGACATGTTTTGTTTGTCTTCCTTACCTCTACTTCGTGCCACATATATGTGTTATTCATGAAGCTCTGAAGGGATAGCAACTGTAGAGCCTTTCATCAAGATCTGGAACATTATATTACCGTAGAGCCGAATAAAACCATGCACGAGCTGAGAAAAGTGCTTTTAGCCACTACATATATACATCCTGTGAAAGTCGTGAGGTTGTGTGTCACCAGGCAAAGGCTAGGAGTTCTTCAAGTGTGATTGTATCACTATGATATAACTTTACTAGCTTGAAAGTAATAAAGCTTCCTATTTCGAAAAAAATTGAGAGCTCCGTGTGTTATGCTTGTATTTCTGAGTATGTTGGAGTTAACGTCCATCTGTGATCTTACTTGATAGGTATAATGCTCCATCTGTGTGTCCGATTATTACAAAGACTCATGTGCAGCTTTTATAGGTACACTTGTTCATGAACAGAAACAAGATCAACGGTTCAATGGTAGCAAGACTTAGCTATCTTCAGTTCTTAGCGATCCAAACATCATCCAACAGACCCGAAAAATCATGCTTTGTTTTTTCCACCTTTACAAGTCACAACTCACACACCCTTGCGGAATAATGCATGGTTTCTAGGATTCTAACCCGGCCATGATATTACCCTTACATAGTACTTCCTCATCATCATGCACCTACTCATTGTTAATGACGACAGTATGATAAAGTTTTATTCTCTTGATCACTACAGGAACCCCATGTTGGTAAAGGACGTATATCACCACAGGTAATGAACAGTTACTAATGCACGTATACGTAAAGCGCGAGTTGTTTTGATGTAACCTAAGATTTCATGGGGGCACAAAATAAGTTATGTGGGACCACAAGTACCTTCACATCCAGATCTAGTACTCTAGGCCTGTATTTTCTCCACATTCGGGATTTCATGCCTAATACGACTTCAACAGTTAGGACTCACCATACTCGTACATGAATGGGATATGCGACATGGATGTACATCACTGCTAGTGACTCATAAAAGGTAACAAATAAAAACCTATGTTACCTAAAATGAGTAAACAGTAACACAGGCAACAATATCTCATAAACCAGAATACTCCTTTCACCAACAAATTTATATGGAAGCTAAAGATTCCTCTCAAAATATAAATTTTCCTTTGGTACCTCCAACGAGGTGTTATTTTAACAAAGGACAACTTAGCTAAGAGAAACTGGTCTGGAAGTCAAAAATGTTGTTTTTGTCATCATAATGAAACAATCAAGCATCTTTTCTTTGATTGTCAACATGCCAAGACAATATGGAGAGTTGTAAATATAGCTACCGGTTTATCTCCACCAAAAACAATAGCTCATATGCTTGGAAATTGGTTAACAGGCATAAGAAAAAAAGATAGAAGGATAATTTTTGTTGGGGTTGCAGCCATTATGTGGGCGATTTGGTGTACACGTAATGATATAGTTTTTGAGAAAAAACGATTTACCTCTTTTATGCAAGCTGTTTTCAGAGGAGCATACTGGCTACCTTTTTGGTCCCTGTTACAGCATGAGGACACAAGGGAGACCATCCGTTTGGCAAGCAAGGCACTGGAGGTTGTCGTCTTGGATATCTTTGCCAAGAATGGATGGAGAAGCAATAATAGACTTTGCTTGTGATTTCTTCCTATCATTTACATACTTTTGTTTTTATTTTTAATCAGCTTGTGAGCTGAAAACTTTGTAAGAACTTGGCTGTGTGCGGTTCCAGAGGCCGGAGACAATTCCATTTTCTAAAAAAAAAGTAACAGGCAACAACCAAACACCAATACCATAGAATCATCACATATGTCCCCTGTCCAAAGTTATAGGTAATAATGATCAATAAGAATGCTTGTTAATTACATTCTTTGTATTGTCTGATAGATCTCATTTTCTTTGTTTTTGTTTAGAGGAGCCTCTAATCTAAATTATGCCCGAAGAATGCTTATCCACACCATGATACATATTCACAGCTCACAAGTACATTTACTACTTTCTGTGGAGAAAACTACCGTCCACACTAATGACAATCTTTCTCAAAAACTACTACTAGAGATTTCAAATGTGGGTGACGCCGTTACCAATCAGTAGGAATTAATGTAGTTCCTGAAGAAACGTTGGATGTATATGGAGGCACTATTTAGCATTTTATCTCAAATAATAAACTACATCTATAGTATATCCATTTATTCATCAATCCATTCATCAAAAGGATTCATCAATTAATCCATAAGAAACCAAACTAAGTAAGACGAGGTACCCTAAATCCAACGGCTTGCCAAGTTCTCTCCAGTCCCTTTATTTCTACGAAAAAAACGACATGCTAAGAAGACAAACTTAACCAATCTCCCTTTTAACATGTTTGTAGCAACTGGAGCTACTGTAAAATTATAAATTTACATTTTAACTCGTCTTTATTTACCGGATTAATAAATTACTATCCAGCAGACGTTCCCATATGCTTTGCCCTTGCATGATATCGGGCGCTCCTGCCCCCATCTGCATTGAGATGATTTCACGCTGACAGTACTTGCAACACTTTATTCGAAGTTCACTGATCGACCTGCGAGAAGTACACTAATGCCAGGCAATGCAAGTTCACGCCGGTCATCTGTTCTTACAGAACGTCTTTAGATGCACTATTTACCTACTGTGGATATTGGTTAGGTTAATTTAGTTAGTAACTGGAACTAGGCCAGACTCGTGTTGGTATATACGACCTCCGTTCTACTCCGTAAGTTATAATTTACTTTGGCTTTAACAGATATAGAGTTCTTATAATATAGACATAGCAAAAACTATGTACTTAGAAAATGCAAAACAAATCGTAATATTTAGAATGAAAGGAGTACACGTAGAATTTGCACATTTCTGCATTGTTGTTCACCTCGTCGCAAGATTTCTGTTGGTCGGTGTAAATAACCAAAGAGGGGAGGAGGCAACTCACACAACCGGCAGACTGCAGAATGACAGAGTGCCAACTGGGCATCATTTACTTCTTTTTCTTCATCATTAAAAAAAGCTTATTTTTTTGCATATATTCTTTGCACGCGGTGCACGCGTACCAGCAGTGCCCAGTACCACCATGTGGTAGCAAGGCTTGTTTGGACCCACTGCACACTTGCCTCGTAGCTCTGCTTAGATATAGCAAAGGTCCAATTCCATTAAGCAAGGTCCCCTTACTGCCATATATATAAAATCGGTACACGTGATTAGCAAAACAAACAATCAATGGGAATTAGAACGAGTCAACTTACATTGAATTTTGATATATGCGTGCTAAGACATTTTTATATTTGAAACACGACATCTATACAAGCAATGGAATATCACACATCCATCATAAGGAACCTATACAACCAAGCTATATTCAAGTTTGTATAGACCTAGCTTGCTAACAAAACGTATTTATTACCCAGAACTAGCTAGTAGACAGGTGGTCTTTTGTCCGTCCCGTGGGAGTCAAACCCACAACCTCTTGCATTGCCTCACGTATAGCCTCCTAACCACCTCACATACACAGCACATCTTACTTTCAGTGCGATATTTACCCTTTATATAATAACTCGTAAAAGACTCTTTAGTCCGAATTGGTGGCTGAAACGTAGTCTCAGGTTGAGCCCGGGTGACAAGTCCAAGTTGAAGCCAACACCCAAGAATAATGTATGAGACCATTTGGTTCCGGGGTTGAGCCTCCAGCCCGGACAAATGTCCCCCACCCCCCTAGTTGTTAAAATCAGGACTAGCACTCACATAGGTCTCACATCCACTTAAATCCAGGACTAATATTGTGGATGGAAAGTTTATTGTTTACTAGTGTAGTTAGAAAACAAAAGGTTGCTCACATTAGCAAGTTATATTTTGCAACTATTTAGAGAAAGGGACGATTGCACCAAGTGGAGCAAGAGCAAAGAATGCCTGGCATATCTGCACTGGGCCCTCGATCGACTCGGCCGTAGTGAGAGTGCTTTTGTTTTTTGTGTTCACGTGGTGCACGTGTTGCCCAAATAGTTCTGCATCGTGCTGTGTCATCTCACGGCACAGGCCGGTTGCCTTGTGTGTTCACGTGTTGTCACGATATTTCTGCGTTCTTGTATCATTTCAACGTCTCAGCTAGATTGCCATTCATCAGTGTCAGTGTAGTGTACTGTAGCGACTTTCTTCATGTACGACATATCTGTCATGTCTAAGAAATGATCACTTTCACACACAAAAAAAAGAAGTGAGTACAGTCATCCTTAGTTTGCCTCTTTTCTACGGAGTTCTTCTATCATCGATCACTTCACGTGGTGCACACGCGCATCGATCGGCACAGGTTAGCAGGGCCTCGGATATGATGCCTGGTACGGTTACCACCCAAGGTTCCAATTCCACGTACGTAGCAGCAGTGTCACTTTAATAAAAAAACAGTACACGTTAATTTGGCTTTATTTATTATTTGTCATGTTATACAAAAAGCACACCACCATGAATATGTCAATATGATTCCGCCTATTTCAGTAACATGCATGGAGCCACTATAGGTCTATAGGCCGTGTGCTAGTTAGTTCATCATGTTGTAGTAAACAAATTTTGTATATAAAGGAAATGGCCATGCTCGAATAAGCATGTTCCAGGTGATTATTTTGGTAGGAACTCTCAAAAAGTATTGGCACATCGTACTTTCAGAAGTATCCAGCTTTGATAAATGCTACATTAATTAGTATGTAGTAGTACTGAAATAATAATTATACTACTAGTGAAATGGCCTTATAGATGGCATACTCCTAGATGTTGAAAAGAACCCAAAGTGATAGAAAGTGAGATAGCGTGCATCAGTCCATCAGTTAAAGAGAAAATAATACTCACGGTTGGCAGTACAAACCTGGAGTGACACCAGAGTCAGACGCTGTTGGTACGTGTTGTGTTGCAACCTTGTAGTGCTTATTTCTCTTGATATTTATGACTTATTGCCTATATATGCACTAACAATTTTGACAAGTTGTGCTGTTTTTGAAACATGTTTCCGAATTAGGTAAATATAAGCAAAACCAGATCGTATGATTTCGGAAATGAAAACAACCTGGGCTCAGTCGATGGCAACAGGCCAGTGGCCACAGAGCCTGAAACAAGGCTCGCTGCCTGGCGTAAGCCCATCAATATGCCTGCTCAATCCAGGGCCGGTCCTGAGATATTGGGGGCCCAGGACGAAGGTAAAAAATGAGGCCTTCTTGGTAAAAACATATATATAATTATTTAACTACTATGCATGTTGGGGATTATTTTTTAACGAACAAAGCAATCACCCTACACAGTTCGAGAAAGGTCTGATTTCACCTTTCTAAAAAAAGAGAGGATCGGCCTTAAGATAAGGTACAAGGGTCACCCAGGAATATCTAACAAAAATCATCTTGAGCTTCTTTTTTCTTCTTTTTTCTTCAGCACTTGCTTTCAGCTCATAAGTGCGGAGCCCGGACGGACTCGAGGGAGGTCCGCCCCCGAAGACAAGGTGCAGAGCCCGAACGTGCTCGTGGGAGGTCCGCGTCCGAAGACAACGTGCTCAGCCCAGAAGGCGACACGAAGAGTTCAGCGCATGCAGCTCGAGCACGTTCAGAGGAGGTCTCCGAGGAAGGAGCAGTGTTCCACTGTATATATATTTTCTCATCAGCATCATTTGTGCCCGTGTTGCCGGTGGACATGGTCGTCCAATAATTATGCAGAGGGGAGACGACCAAGGTCCGACAATGAATCAGAAGAGGCAGGAGCACACCGATGACACACTGTACGTTCGATCGACGCAGCACACAATGGCATTCAGGGTCAGTGTGGTGACAAACTAAAAGCTAGCAGTCATACACGTGTGTGGTGCACGCGTATGTATCCGCACAGTATTTAACAAAGCACCACACATGTCGAGTTCCATGCTCTGCCATAAAAAGTTAGAACACGTGGGTTATGTAACAGTATTTGAGATGGTTATGTATTGTCTTTTTATTGATCCAATATGGATGATGCTAGATTTTCTGTTGGTTTAAATCACAGGAAACAAAAGAGTTGTGCTGACATTTACGGAATAACATGAGTATTAGTATGGGCATCATTTTGATTCTTGATGCAGAGGTGACCAAAGAAAAGAATTAAAAAGAAAAGCAGAAACATGAGTATTAGTATGGGCATCAGAGGTGACCAAAGAAAAGCAGAAACATGAGTATTAGTATGGGCATCAGAGGTGACCAAAGAAAAGCAACAAAAATTTGCTGGCTGTGGGGTTCGAACCCACGCGCACTTCAGTGCAGAAGATCTTAAGTCTTCCCCCTTAACCACTCGGGCAAACCAGCTGTTTTGATTTATTTTTACAATGACACTTAATACTTCTTATCATCCCCTCACCGGAAATCTTATTAAGACCCGGATCCAATCATACATCAATACTTGCGTGTTAATATTAGAATAAATTGTATATAACATACAGTAACTTTATAATTGAGTGTAGATTGATCTAACAATTTGTCATATGTTTAATTTAGTGTAATAAGTTGGTATGAGAGTGCAGATTGGTCCAACAACTTATAAAATACTCAATTTAGTGCAGTAGATTCATATTATATTTGTGAATTGACCAGTATAGACGTAGACACTCATACACACACATACTCACCCCTATGAATATATATGTGCAAACTATGCCCCTATTAGAACCTCCGATAGGCTAAACCGACAAATCCAATCTTCAGATTTATGAGGTTATCGTGTCGCTGTCGACGGGACATTGGCTATCACTGAAAGAATAGCGTCGTTTAAATCCTGAAATAAATCCAGGACTCGAACTCTGGTTCCACCGTAACGAAACCTTACCCACTACACAATAGCTTCAGAAATTTGCATACATAGTCAAACTATTATGGCGGCTAGGCATTTGCGGACATTGAATCGCAATAGAGGACATCACGTCGAACAAACTACAAAGCATTATGTGGCCATTGATACTTGTGTCATAGTGGCAATTTATTTTCCAAGAGACAAAGAGGTTTAAGAAAGTAATGTTATGTCTTCAAATTAATTGTTTTCTATATAGTTTTTAAATTTGGTTAAGGATATTCGGTGTGGTAGAGGTGCTGCCCATAGCCATGTTTCTACATGCGCCCTTTTAACCGCGTGTGCAAGTCCTCGGGTGAAAGCCAACTCAATCTTTGATCGTTGCCGGTGACGGTGGTGCTGTTGCATCGTTTTCCTTGTTGAAGGAGTCATCGCATGGACTTCACCTCCATAGTATCCAGACGAAAACCAAAGAACTAGCTCGTTGGTTCAGGTGGCGGCGGTGTCTAACGCTGTTTCTTTCTTGGGGGCGTCGCCTTGGATTCTTGGGATCGGCGGTAATGGGTCTAGCTCACCTCTTTGGCTCTGTATTTGCTTGTTGACTGGTCTAGCAGCAGCTCCGGTCGTGCTTAGATAGGGAGGGGAAAAATTTGGCATCAAAATTTTACACATGTTTACCAAAACAAAAGTAGCAAACTTGTGAAACATATAAAATTTTTACACATGTTTACCAAAAACAGTACCAAATGCCATGTAACTTTGTTGACTTTCCTCAAATTTTGTTGTGAAACATATGGAAATTTTTGTGAAACATATAGAAACATATAGAAACTTTTGAAGGAAACTTTTGAAGGAAACATAACGGGCGTGATTGACTAAGTGCGGTAGCTACATGACGGAGACCATCAAGCAGCTAATGACTTTTTTTGCAGTACATTCTGGCATCAAAGTTTCTAAGTAGACTAGCAATGTTAAGAAGTGTTGTTGGAAGAAGCTAGACAAAGCAAGGACTTAGAAGAAGTTGTGAAACTTAGTTTTTCTAGCTTTTTTTGAATCCTTTACCTTTTTCTTGTCTTCTATGATCCTCAATTTTGAGGTATTAAGTCTCAGAACTCTTGTAACTTGTAGCTATATATATCCACACATGGATATAGAGCCGGATTGTATCCAATATTTAAAAATAAGATTGAATCATGAATCAGTGCTTCATCAGCGAACTAATGAACATATTATATGTACAAACAGTTATCCTAGCTCTACAAGACTATACAATACCAAAAAACATAAGGCCATAAGGGTTCATATTTTTCTAAGAAAATAAAAGAACAAAAATCTAAGTGTTTGGCCTCCCTCGTGTCGTGTAGCACGTGTCGAAGTATTGTTTGGCAATAAAATTCTATTATACGAAAATAGATATTTATATATTTATGAGTTTTTTTAGAACATGATTTTTTTAGTTTTGAAAATGTAGACATGCGGATGATGTCATAGGTTTTGTAGCTTCTTGCATACATGCACCGAATATCTCATTCTCTCTTCATGATACGGTCCAAAACAGCTTTCGCGATCTCTTCGGATGATAATATAGTAACTATGTCACTTGAATGTATAGCCGTGACCACTTCGACAGAGCATCAACGTTACATTGCCTGGCCTGCCACGGCCCAATGCTCCGCACGGACGCTGGGCCTACTATTTTTTTCTTTTTCCTTTTTTTTTTGAAAAGTCTGCCTTTCTTCCTTCTCGACTCTGGAGAACTTAAGTAATGTAACGTTAAATTTTGATTCGGTTCGGTTGCGGCTACTAGGCGCCAGTTAGTTCTGCAAAAATAACTGAGCCGAATTAAAATGTTGATTCTGTCGTTTTTAACCGAACTGAAACGAATCAAAATGTCGATATTTGGTGAGCAAATCAGTCGGTGTACACTGCATCCGCACAATAATTAAGCAACAGCTAGCTTATTTAGAGTGGGTTATATATACATGATCTTCAATTCCAATCGAGTTCTCTTGCCATCCAGAAAGTTCATAGTGATTATTAGAGGTCAAGAGAAGTAAATTAAGGAAGTATATTGCAATAGAAGTAAATTGCAAGTTTCTTAAATCAAGATTACGGACATCTTTAGTGCTGAGTGAGTAGTAAATGTGCATCCATCCATCTCTTTAGCTTGAATAAGGCAAGTGAAGTTCTTTACTTTGTTGATGATCGGCATCACTTAGACGGTTTGGTGTTGGTGTTCTTGGTGAGCTCTCTGTCTTATGAGAAGCTCCAAGAAGGTTGTGCTAGCTCGGTTTTGGAACTCGTCGATGCGGAGTTAGAGAATGGATTACCACTTGTGAGCATTTGATCCTTGCGTGGATCAAAGGAAAGAATAACCTTTATACAGGCGCTCCAGCGAGGACTATGAGAGAGAGCGATCGATACCTTGAAAAACAATTGGCATTCTAACACTCTTTATTTTCCGTGATTTACTTTCCACATATTCGATACTACAATTATCATGCTAGTATAGGGTTAGAACACCTAGGGTGCAAACCTTTTTCAGTTGTAGATAGTTGCACTCTCTAAGGTTTAGACACATGGGGTGGTTACGCTTGTTCGATAGGTTTTGTTTTCATAAGAAAAAAATGATGTTTTTCTAAATATTTGGTGAACTCAAAATATTGAATTAATATGGTCAACATTTTCATTCACTAGATTGAAAATTGATTCGATCTTACTTAACAATTTCAATAAAACTAGTACAACATTTTATTTGAAATGTTAAAGCAGTTTGTTCACAATGTTGAACATATGTTTACCTTAGATGTTGAAATTGTTTATTCAAAATGTTAATTTTTAGAAAACTTCTAAAAATTCAAAATATATTTATATCTGATCTTGTATGGATACATAAATTCTAATTGGAACCATGGTTCAAATAATATGTCAATATGATTCCGCCAGACATTTTTGTTTTGAAAGGAAACTGAACAAAGTTTCAAATATGAGAAAAAAAGCATCTCCGACAACCGATAGAATTCTCACCTTTCCGAAGATACATAAAATTCCCGCATCCGAGGTGGCTTGATTGTGAGGAGTGTATGTGTTGGAATTAATGGATTTGGTCCCTTGAACATTTCAGAACTTCCAAGAAAATCTCAGAAGACTGTATAGTAATGATGGAGGGGTTTTTATTTTTAGCCTTTCTTTGCTTTTTTTTGTAAAAGTATAATAAGATGGCCAATATAAATATGGATGATGTGTTTACCTATTATAAATTTGAGGAGAGGAAAACAGACCACATGGGCACTCTCCTGCCTCACCTCACCAGACTCAACCACGGCCCCGGTTAAAGGGCATGTGCACTCAATATCTGTACTAAAATGTAATCCCTCGTCTCGCAGAGGTCTGGTCTATTTTTGTAGTCTTATTTTTAGTGGTATGTTCTATAAATCCGTGTGATATGTAAATCTAATTGGTTTAGATCACGGCCATGATATAAAATCTTGTGGCTCCTACATCTAATTGACCATATCTTTTATCTCTGTTTCCATTGTCGATGTTCACCGGCTAACGAGAGAGGTGATTTGAAATTAATTAAATTTGAAATAAAAAAATATAGAAAAGTAGGTAGGGGCTTTCCCTGCTGCCACCTCTAAAAATACATCTCATTGACCATATCTCTAGTCGAAATCTATGAATAGTACGGTGAGTAAAAAAACCGGAGCTGCTCGGAGCGCTACGGCCTGCGGGCGCTGGACTGCTGGAGTTAAGAACAGCCCATACTTAGAGAAATTACCTCCAAGTCCAAAAATCCGCCAACAGAGACAGAGTCCTCTCAAAATGCGTTTTCAGCACACCACGAGGTCGAAATCGAAAAACCTTCAAATACGTTACCGCGCCATCACGATTGCCGCGCTACTTTTCCGCTCCGCCCCCTCCAACTCCTCGAAACCTCACTTCGCACCCGCGCCCACCGCTTCCCCCCTCACCATCCTCATCTCCGGCCGGCATCCCCCCCGTCCGCTCCCCGCCGGCGATGCGGGGCGCCGACCTCATCAACCCGGCGCTCCCGGACGAGCTCCTCGACGACGTGATCCGCCGCGTCGGCGCGGGCCCCGGCGGCGGCGGCGGGCGCCGCCGGCTCCGCGCCCAGGTCGTCGCGCCGCCCGCGCCCGGTACGTCGCTTCCTCCCCTGGATCTGGTGCCGGAATCCTGGCTGCCGCCGGTGCTGCAGCAGGCGGATCGCGAGAAATGTCGCGTCTTGCGGCGATAATACAGTTATACGGATCGGGATCGTTAGCAAATTATGAATTTTGACCGGTTTGTACATCATGTTTGGGGAAAACTTGGCGAATGTAGTGGGTTCCTGAAACAATTTGGCACCATTTCCCCGCGCATCACATCATTTCCATGATTTCGAATCGCCAAAGCTTATGCAGGGGAATTTCTAGAATTCTAGTGTATAACTGTTTAAGAGCAATGCAATTTGTTCAGGCCAAGGAATCATTGGTTTCTGTCTACTTGCTAGATTGATTGAACGTACCTTGGCTGTTGAGAAATTGCTAGAGTGGTAGAGTGGAAACAACTTATTGTACTGCCATAATTTTCTGGTATTCTTCTAGTTAAATCAGGTTGTTTTTCCTTAAAAAAAGCCTTTTTTTTAAAAGCCTTATTGTTGTCCAATTAGTCGCTTTTTAATAGTCTTTCTCAGAGCTATTTAACTCTCTTGTTACAATATACGGAGTACTCAGTACTGGTCTTGAATACAGGCCTATAATACCAGCCCATATCGACGCCGGAGGAGGTTGCCTCTCACGTCAAATGCTGTTCAAATAGCCCCATTCCCACTGGACCAGCCAATTGGTGATGATGGGTCAGCACGCAGCTGTTTGACTGATGTTGGCTTGACTCATCTCGCCAGGGGTTGCAGAGGGCTTGAGAAATTAAGTCTAATCTGGTGTTCTGCCATATCTTCAACGGGCTTGGTAAGGATAGCGGAGAATTGCAAGAAGTTGACTTCTTTGGATCTCCAGGTAATTCAGTGTTCTCTATTCTGCAGCTTATGCTGTGTGATTGACTTCATAGCTTCTTTTCTTTTGTATTGGAAGACTTCAAACGTTGTTATTATGAATGAATGATGTGTAGTATCCATGTAATTTGGTATATGTAATGGAACAGTATATGGGAAATTTTAATTGAGGTCTTTGTTCCTGGTGAATTAGTGATTACTGTTTTCCGTAATAGTCAGAAGAAAAGGCTTATGTGCATAACACATTTGCAATCTGATAAAAAGGTCCTTTTATCTGGTTCCATTCACAATATGCCATTAATCTCAATCAATATTTTTATTCTTTACTGGACCTAGTACATAATTTTGGATTAAGTTTGAAAAAAAAAATTAACTGCAGGCTTGCTATATTGGAGATCAAGGACTTATTGCTATTGGAGAAGGATGCAAGCTACTTAGGAATTTAAACTTGCGGTTTGTTGAGGGCACCACAGATGATGGCTTGATTGGATTACTAAAGAGCTGTGGGCAGTCTCTGGTCTCACTTGCTGTTGCAACTTGTGTTTGGTTGACTGATGCATCCTTGTGTGCTGTTGGATCCCACTGCCCTAACCTAGAAATCCTGTCAGTGGAATCAGATCGTGTTCAAAGCGAAGGAGTAATATCTATTGCTAAAGGATGCCGACAGTTAAAAACTTTGAAGCTACAATGTATTGGTGCTGGGGATGAGGCCCTAGAAGCTATTGGCATATTTTGTTCTCGTTTAGAAAGCTTGTCACTCAACAACTTTGAACAATTTACAGACAGGTAGTCAATTTGGTTGCACTTTCTAATCCAGTGTTACAATTTGTAAATGCCTAAAGTCCAATTTTATTTTTCCGGTATCAGTTTTGATTGATCTCTATTTGCTAGGGTACCATTCCCATGTACAGTGCATTTAGGGTTGCCTTACCTTACAATATATATTAATAAGTATAGAACTATAGATAACATGGCATATCAAGCCCCAGCCTCTGCATATTTATGCGGGTAAGGTTTGGGCGCTATTACAACCCTTCCCCAGACCCCGCACGGTGCGGGAAGCCTACGGCACTGGGTACGCCCTTTTATAGAACTATAGATAACATGGCATAACTACACAAGAACACCTCACTCCCCAACAAAAACCAAAATTTGAAGATGAGTGCAAATAAGAACATTGTGGCAATGGTAGTAAAACTGATGTAAACCAACTAGGATCTTATGTATCCCTGTTTGATGCTTCTCATTGAATCAAGTATTCATTAATTAGAGGTGTGATGATCCATTAATCCTTCTTGCTTGTTCCTTGTCTTTCAACTAATTTCTGAGTTCTTTTAATCATTTGATGACCAACTTTTTCGATTGCAGGAGCCTTTCTTCCATTGCGAAAGGGTGCAAGAATCTTACAGATCTTGTCCTCAATGACTGCCAGTTACTAACTGATAGTAGCCTTGAATTTGTAGCTCGTAGCTGCAAAAAGTTGGCACGGCTGAAGATCAATGGTTGTCAGAACATGGAAACTGCTGCACTGGAGCACATTGGGCGATGGTGTCCGTAAGTTCCTTGGTGATAACTTGATCTATTGAAATTTCCTTAATTCATGTTACACTCCATGGTA
Organism: Echinochloa crus-galli; assembly: GCA_900205405.1. Lineage (NCBI taxonomy): Eukaryota > Viridiplantae > Streptophyta > Magnoliopsida > Poales > Poaceae > Echinochloa > Echinochloa crus-galli. Next base: position 279,707 of record OAMR01000107.1, read on the forward strand.
TTTATTCTCCTTTTCTGGAACAATTTTCCTATATTAATATGATGTGCTGTAGTTCAAGTAAATGAAACTGCATTTTGGGAAGAAGGGACTGACTAAAAAAATATGTTAGAAGAATAAATCCATAAAATAACTGCAGTTTAGCTGCCAACTAAGTTTGAAAGCAACACATAGGCTATCATACTTTTTGAATGTGACTAAAAATGTAATTGTTCTACATCTTCATTTTTTATGTGTTTACCTGCATTTTCTGAGCAATGGTATTTGCAACAACGTATATGATTCACGGTCCTATGCAAACAGGGGCCTTTTGGAGCTCTCTCTAATTTTTTGCCCAAGGATCCAAAATAGTGCATTTCTGGAAATTGGTAGAGGCTGTTCCCTTCTCAGGACTCTTTATTTGGTTGACTGTTCAAGAATAAGTGATAGTGCCTTGTGCCACATAGCTCGAGGTTGTAAGAACTTGACAGAACTTTCTATTCGGCGTGGTTATGAGGTACGTTCCACTCTTCCACATCTGCATTGCTTTGATGCAAGCATAGCATGCATGGTGATAAACAAGAATATTTTCGTTACTATCTATGTCTGGTTTTGTTCAGTTTGGAACTTTAAATGATGTCTGTCTGTATTCTTAAAATTTATGCATTTCTTATGCAGATAGGTGACAAAGCATTGATATCTATTGCTGAGAATTGTAAATCCCTTAGAGAGTTAACGCTCCAGTTTTGTGAGAGGTACATATGATCATGAATGCATCAAGTGCCATGTCTTATTTATTTCACATTTGCATGTGTGTCATCCCCCTTTTGAATTTTTAATCTTCATCTTCCTTTTCAGGGTATCGGATGTAGGGCTGTCTGCAATCGCAGAAAACTGTTCTCTGCATAAGTTGAACTTGTGCGGGTGCACACTAATCACTGATAGCGGGCTGACTGCAATTGCCAGAGGATGCCCTGAT